>OAMR01000183.1:1042905-1057865 GCA_900205405.1 Echinochloa crus-galli | reverse complement strand
GACGCCGAACCCGCACGAGGAGAGGAGAAAGAGGGCACCGACCACCATCACACCTCCATCCCGCTGCCCGCTTGCAGATGTCCGCCGGCTATACTCGACCACCATGGCCAAGGGCAGCCAGACACTCGGGCGCCCCCCGCCCAGGGCCTCCCACGAGACAGCCGCCACAGTGCCCTGCGCCTTGCAGGCCGCCGCCGCCATCCCTGCGCGAGAGACGTCAGCGCACCCCCGGCCTCCGCATCGACCGCCGTCCACACCAGCGCCGGCAGCTAGCATCTCCGAACCACCGCGCCAGCCGCCTCCACCGCCAAACGCCGGCCGAGGCCAACGCCGTCGCCGTCGCCCACCAGCGCCACCCGCCGCCGCCGGGCCCCCACACCTCGCCCCGCCACAGAAACGCGCGCCCCCGCCGCGCATCCACCGGATCCGGCCGGGACGGCGCCGGATCTGGCGGCACCATCCTCCGCCATGGCCGGGACGCCGGCGCCGGTGAAGGCCCCTCCCAGGTGACCAGGCGGACGCGCCCAGCCCCAGCCACCCGAGAGAGAGGGAGATGGCCCCGCCGCCGCTTTCCCCGCGAGGCCGCGCGGCAGCCCGGCGATCTGCTCAAGCGACGGCGTGGCAAGGAGGAGGTGGAAGAAGCTGGCGGCGGGCTAGGGTTGGGATCCCCTCGGTCGCCCGCGCGGGGGCGACGCGAGAGGGAGAGGGCGTTTTTGCTCTTTTTCGTTTCGAAAGGCCGCTTTTCGCCTCGCATATCCGTGGCATGGGCGAACGAAGAGCCGAAGATCGAAGGCGATCGAGCCCGCTGATCTGATCCGATCCACACACGCGACACGTACAGAAGTAGTATAAGCACATCAACCAATCGTATTTTGGGAGGCAGCTAACTAACTGACGAGCCAACTAGTTCATTCGGCGTCACCGCTTCCGATTCGCTGCGGAACGGAGAGCGACCGGCCGCGATCGAGACGCGTTTGTTTGCCGCTCGGGTCATCCCTATCCTCTCGCGTGCCGCGGGAGACGTCAGTCCCAGGTTATACTTTGTTCTCCACTCCCCCGGGCGCGGGGCGACCCTGTGTTGTTTTGGTTTGGGTGTCGGCAGAACCACCAACAACACACCCGGCCAGCGTCCGGGCGCGATCAAAAGGGAGAAGGAACATGGTACGCGATCAAAAGGAAGAAGGGACACGGTAATTGATGTCATGCAACTTTTGTCCTGCGTGTTGGGGTGCCGACGGAGACAAAGGGCGGACAAAGGAGGGGTCGAGACGACAGGGGCACATTCACGCGCGCGCCGGCGGGTGGGAGGCACGCTAGCTCGCTGCTCGCCATCGCCAGTGAACAGTGATCAAATAGCAGCTTCGCTTTGCACAGGCAATCTTGCCCCCCGTTCGCGAGTGATGCACTGAAGCACAGGGGCCCAACTGCAGTAGAGGGCATGCATGAACGCCACCTCTGCGGATTTCGACGCTCGGGACACTCGAAAAGGTGATATGCCAACTTGTTGGTTTTTTTTACCATGGGATGGATGACTTTAGATTGTGACACTATTCAAAACCAAGCTCATCCGCAGGTTGTGTTCGATGTACATGGCAGTTCTGTAAAAAAATATCCTCCTTCCCATAGAAAAAGAGAGAGTAGTTACGAGAACAGGTTCCTATAAAAACGTCACACTGAACCAGTTGCGCGGTCAGTGGAGATGACAGCCCAGCTGACAGTGAAGCGAGAAACCATCATCATAGCTCGAGACCGAGAGCAGTCGGCACATTGAACTTTCCCAGGATCGATCGATCGGCGGTCGGTTTCTTGTCATAATTCAGGATATACGGAGTACTTAATTAGAGCCGCGGCCCCTTATCACCCGGGAACCCTGCTCAAAGATGACAGCTGAACAATTGAACTGGCCATCCATCCCGTAGTAAACTGTCAGCGTCGTCTCCTCTGCTCCGCTTACCTGCGCTGCAAAAAATCTCTTATAAAAACCGCTCATCATCGAGGCACCGCATGACTGAGGCAGAGAAAATTGGAAACAACTCGCTCCTCCGCGACTCTGCCACGCGACGTCGTGATGATACCTTCCATGTTCGGATGCGGCGTGTCGCGCCGCGGCGCGCATACACGTCGCCGCAGGCGAAATGGCGAATAATTCAGAGAGATGCCCGGAAGACATGGAGTAGTAGACTAGTATGGCTTGGCAGTACAATGATTTGCTTTGTTAATTATTTGCTCCTCTTCGGAGCAGCCGAGCAGGCATATTCTGCAAAGGGGCATTGGATTTCTGTGTCCATGCCATTAGGACCGGATAGAGAAATATACAATCATCCTGCTCTGTCAACAACTTGCATCATTGTTGCTCTCTGGGAGGGTTTAAAATAACACTAAACTGAAATATATTATTATACGCACATCATTGCATTTCTTTACCTGGACCAGGTTACCATGCGTATTTGCAACTTACAAAATGAACGCTGCTGCCAGCTTAAGCGGCAAATCAATCTGTGTACTCAGTTTTGTGAAAGGGGACAACGATCGCACGAATATATGGCCTTTGAGCAGTAGTTCGCGGTATTGTCGTAGTTGTCCTTTCTTCTGTTTGCTAAGTATTTATTCATGTTTGTCCAGGGCCGTGTTCACTTCCAAAAATTCCCTCAAATTTTCTCTCTCCAAACTTCACTGTTCACTATCACATCAAATCTCTCTCCTTATGCATGGAGCACTAAACATAGGTAAATAAAAAAACTAATTGCATAGTTTTGATGTATGGAGCTGCGGAGACGAAGAAATGCCCGAGGCTTAAAACCCTAGCCTCTTCTCTGCTTAAATGAATGGCGGAGTCGGAGGTGGGCTGGACGGCTGGACCTAGTGGGCTTAATTGAGCGCAGCCCTAGTGCCAAAAGCAAGTTGGGCCTCGATGGGCCTACTAGTGAACAGGCCGAGTATCGTTGGCTGGGCTGCGCCTAGCGAGAGATGATGATGATGCTGACAATTCCCCGGCAAAGGTCAGTTTCAGCAAGTCCACGTTTCCCTAAAAAAAAAAAGCAAGTCCACGTGACGTAGACTTGACAGCACTAACGGCCTAGCCCTGGTTTAGATCTCAGGATGACAAATCTGACACTTTGGCCGTGTTTAATTCCCTTCAAAAGCCAAACTTTCTCTCTCCAAACTTCACTATTCATCTATCACATCAAATCTCTCTCCTCATGCATGGAGTATTAAACATGGGTAAATAAAAAAACTAGTTGCATGATTTTGATGTACACGACGAGACGAATCTTTTGAGCCTAGTTAGGTCATGGTAGGACAATGTTTACCACAAACAAACGAAAAGTGCTACAGTGTTCGATGTGACTTTTTCACTTCACTTTTCACCTTTTCTCAGGAACTAAACACCCCCTTTGTCGTAAATGCACAACTATAGTATTTCGTTTGTATTTATGAATAATTATCCAAACATTGATTAATTAGACTCTAAATATTCGTCTAGCAAAGTACAACAAAACTGGTAAAATGGCCTCTAGTCCAGTGGTTAGAGAACCTGAGTGGTACCCAGAATTCGACTCCTGTAGGAGTGAATAATTAGGTTCGGAATAAAAACATATAAAAAAAGAAGGGGCTTCCCCTCCTGACTTCGGTCAAAAATACAACAAAATTGTTGATTTCATCTGCATTTAGTATTTCATGCATGTGTCGATATTTTGATGTGATGGGAATCTTCTTTTTACATTGTAGAATTTGGAGTGTAATTTGGGAATAGGGGGCAAATTTGGGGGTTTGGGGTCACTTCGTCGTAAATGCGTCACTGTAGCATTTTATTTGTATTTGTGAAAAAATATCCAAAAATTGATTAATTAGACTCAAAATATTCGTCTCGCAGAGTATAATAAAATTGTGTAATTAGTTTTAAATTTTATCTATATTTAGTACTTCATGCATGGGCCGATATTTTGATGCTTTAGAAATTTTCTTTTTGCATATGAATTTTGAAGGTGCCAATTTTGCACAGGGCTAGGTAGTCGTGGGTGGCCCAGACTAGCGTTGGCCGCGACGCGCCCGAGATTCAAAGCGAAGCCGCGGCCGAGCCCGACAGGATTCAAAGCGAAGTTGGAATCCGCTTTTGCCGCGCCCAGGTGCGGTGCGGTGCCCTCCGTCCACTTTCCAACGGAGCCGTGCATCCATGCTCCTCGCACTCCCCGGAAGTGGAACGCAAAAAGGCGGCGGCGGCCCGACCCCTCCCTCCCTGGACCCTGGCGCAGGAAAAGCCGGACAGCATCCGCGCGCGTGCGGGGTCGCCGTCGGGAGTGGATTCGCCGCCCGGGGGGGCCGTGGCAGCGGCGTCATCCCCCGCCGGCGCCCGGCAGCATCATGGTGCGGGCCGACGGCATATAGCTCGAGAGCGGCCTGCCGCGGGCCTTCGACCGCCTTTCCTGCCTGCCTTTCGCGGTGTTCCACTTCCACAGTCACAGGGCAGGGTCGTGAGCGCGGATACTTCCCTGGTGCGCGGTGTCTGCCTTTTGATCTCTTTCCATTCGAAGGTGTCAGCAAAAGATTTTTTGGCGGTTGTGGCGTGTGGTATTTCTCTTGTGGATTCCGCTTGCGTTTGATGATTCCTTCAAATTTCATTTATGTGGGTTGGTGGTGCTGGTTCGCGCGATGATTGGCCAGGAAAAAGAAAATAGTTTATGACAAGAAAGAATACAACCACTCACCTATAGAACTATGACCGTTACGAAATATCACAAGAGAAAAAAATAATCTAAAACCAAGAAAAACAAGAAAACTAGCCATGCGTAACTATAAAAAACGATAACTCTGTCATCCATGTCATGATCCAACAATAGTCCTCCTCCGTGACACTATTAAGAGATGACTTATATCATGATATCGTATTAAAAAATATTTATGAACTTTTCATGATTATTTTTGTGCAATTTTACATCATACAGTCAATTTCATATGAAAATAACTACAAAAAACTTAATATGTTTTTCTAACATAAATCGTCTTAGTCTATATCCACTCATTTGAACTTAAAATTCTTCTCATAGACAAAGAAACATAAAACATAAATTCTGTTAAAGGTAGATTAGACGAACTAAAATAGTTTGAAAATAAATTCAATATAATTTTGTTGAGGGGCCATTCTCTGACAAAACACTACTAGTAGTACAACAGAGGGGAGACGGCTCTTGCACGAGACGGGCGGTGCGCGTCGCGGACCTCTGTGTAGAACCACCAAATTCAGATAAATCGTACATCCTGATCTGATCAAGTGGTTCTGCTTGAGAAGACGGCTCCTGGTTCATTGGATTGGGTTGCTGTACAAGAAGGCTACAACCGAGACACTGAAGCCCATGTTCGTCGTGTACGTACGTGCCGAGGAGAGCCATCGATCAGGTATGGGTCTAAACGAGAGGAATGCCAACGTTCCTCGTCCGGGGCGGGCGCGCCGAACACGATCACCAACGTTTGGCCATCTCGTCTATCCGATCGACCCCCCTGGCTCCGCCTGATGGGATAGCACTCGCCATCCAGGCATCGTCCAGCACTCGTGGAAACGATCGACGATGGGCGATGGCCCATGCACGAGAGACCACGTCGATCTAGTCGTCTACGCGCGGCAGGCAGGCCGGTCCTCCGTCCCTGTCGAATCGTTGGCCTGGCCGCCATGCACGGCGCTGGAAGACTTGATCGCAGAGGATGAGATCTTTGAGGAAATAGTAGTAGAGGCCGAGTTGGAAGGAGAGGCATCAACTGTACGTCGCCGTCGTCAACACATTGGGCCAAAGAGGTACATACCAAGGAATCGTGAAAAGGCTCTTGATGATCTGATGACTAATTATTTTGTTGAAAATCCTCTCTACACCGATGAGATGTTTCGTAGAAGATTTAGGATGAACAAGCCTTTGTTCCTCCCTATTGTGCGTGCACTTAGCAATTGGTCCGATTATTTCACCCAAAGAGTAGATGCAATTGGTAGAAATAGTCTTACACCAATTCAGAAGTGTACGGCGGCTATCAGGATGTTAGCTTATGCAACCTCGGCTGATCAACTTGATGAGGTCTTGAAGATAGCCGCAAGCACTTGTTTGGAGATTTTGGGAAAATTTGCTGAAGGTGTGATTGAAGTTTTTGGTGACGAATATCTACGGCCTCCAAGAGTCGATGAACTTGAACAAATCTTACAAGAAAATGAGGCTCATGGGTTTCCTAGTTGCATGGGAAGCATCGATTGCATGCATTGGGCATGGAAGAATTGTCCGAAAGGTTGGACGGGACAATTCACAAGTGGTAAACAAGGACATCCTACTATGATCCTTGAAGCTGTGGCATCAAAGAATCTTCGTATATGGCATGCTTTCTTTGGTACCCCCGGGTCTCAGAACGACATAAACGTTCTAAATAAGTCACCACTGTTTATTCAAGCAATAAAAGGGGAATCTCCTACGGTGCACTATACTGTAAATGGAAATCAATATGAAATATATCCGGAATGGGCAGTATTCGTGAATAAAGTTAATGCCCCTCAATCGGTGGAAGACAAATTATTTTCACAGACGCAAGTACGTTCATTTTTTGAACGAACGGTAAGTCGGATCCTATGAGATCGATTAGTTTAGAGTTAGCTAATACTGCCTGTACATTTCACTGTGGGTACGGTACGGTTAGCAAGCAACGAAAAAAGGATGTACGTACGTACTGTTTGTAAGGTGATCGAGATCCAAGCAGCTCCATAATTTCGCAAGCTTGCTTTATGACGCACTGCACGTACTGTCACACGTACGCGTGTCGTCTCAAATGTGCACCTCCCTTTTGCTGGCAAATCACGGCTCTCTTTGGGGATCCCTTTTTAAGAACGGAACATGAATTTGAGGCCACGCACATATATACAAGAACGTGACAAGCATTTGCAAATACAAATCCCCATAGCCCCGGAAATTTAATCATATCCTCGGTACAGATAAGTACATACTATACTAGTATAATCCACGTGGCTTTTTTTAAAAGGTTAAAAGGCTGCCGGTGTGATGGTGATTGGCCTCCTGATTTGCGTGGAAGTAGATGTAAACTTGTTATATCTACTCTAGATCGTTTCCATGGACAAGAGTTGTTGGGCATTGCACCGTCGGCCTTTTGTTTTGCTTCCCTTTACTTTACCTTTTTGGACCATGCCATTCACATGTTCTCGTCGGTAATTGAAATACTTTTGAATAGAGTGTTCTCAAAATATATTATCTTGTACACGACGAGACGAATCTTTTGAGCCTAGTTAGGTCATGGTAGGACAATGTTTACCACAAACAAACGAAAAGTGGTACAATGCGTTACAGTGTTCGATGTGGCATTTTCACTAAACTTCCACCTCTCTTTTCAAGAAAGTAAACACCCCGCAATAGTAGTGTCATTTTGTTGTTTTTTTTAACTAGTCATGTTGTTATTTCAGTTGGAAATATCTAGTCTCATCTAAATGAAGTTGGTCTCTCTGTGACTCTAAATGACACGTCATTTTGCTTAGGTGGCATCCAAATTAATGTGGTTACCACGTAAGCATATTTCTAGATGTAATAGAGCTACGGAGGGAGAGAGAGAGAGAGAGGGAGATGTTTCATAACTGGGTATGTATTCTTTTTCAAAACTTGAAAACTAATCCACACCACTGTTTGGGGCAAAAGTTTATTTCATTTAAGGATCTTTCAACGGTGTGTTGTACATTAAGTATTACTCCATCTAAATCTTTTATAAGGTGTTCATATAAATCAATATTCAAATTTTATATTCTTTGATCAATAATTTTGCTGATAAATTCAAACTTTTAGAATATAAATTTGATACGGTTAGATTTACAACCAAATGTACTCTTCTAAATCCGTAAGTTTATAATCACAAATATTATAATAAAAATAAATAAATAGACAAGTATAACTTGAAACTTGAAAGTCTGCCAAATCAAAGCGTGCGAGTCCATGAATCAAATAACAAAATGACACTAGCATTGGAATATTTTTGCTTCGTTCAACAGTTTAGAGCACTGAGATAGTATGGCACTCTTAGAGACAGCACAATAAAACCTTGTGTTGAGATTGATATAATGATTTGAATCTTTTTTTTTTAAAAAAAGATTGAATGTAGTCGGCACACGCTACAAATGTCATATGACCTCCTCACTTCTATAATACAAAACGACGCACGATCCTCGTGCGAGCCCCATGTATGAAAATTACCATTTTTACCGTCCTTCCAAGGTCACGAAGGCTTGATTGATTATTAACAGAGGATCACGACCCATGGCTCGCACTAAACTCTTACTCACTTGGTTATAAAGAAAGCTAGCAGTACACTTAGGTCATGTACAGCCCGTCTCCTGAACCCGTCGCTACACTGGCCTTTTTGCGAAAAACACCCCCCACCTCCGCAGCGACGGGTCCAGCGACGCTAGACCGGGCGACGGCCCCGTCCCGTTCTTCCACGCTCAGTCGACGCCGAGTTGCCGGGCTATACGACGCCGTCGCCAGGCGCCGTCGCCGGCGGGATCCCGCGCTCCAGCCCTCCCCCTCCAAATCCCCTTCCCGCGGTCCACTCCCTCCCCGCCAAACCTCCCGCGCTCCGCTCCCTCCCCGCCAAATCCCCATCCCGCGGCTCGCCCCCTCCCCGGCAAACCTCCTCCGCCAGCGCGCAGCTACCTCGGCCGCCAGCCTCCTTTCCCCTTCTTCCCCGGGCGGTGCAGCGGGATGTCCCAAGGCGGTGCATTGCGGAAGAAGGGGTCACCAGCCTTGGATCCGGCGTCGGCGGCGGCTCCAGGCCGAACCCTAGGCCGCGGTGACGGTGGGGCGGCGGCGGCGGCTGGTGGGGGTGTCCCGTTCGGTCGTGGTCTTGGTCCTCGAGGCGTCGGGCTACCACCGCCGCCCCGTGCTCGCGGTCTCGGTGGCGGGTCAGCGGCGCCGACCACCCTCCCGGCGACGGCAGCTTTCTCCATGGACGGAGGTGGCTTCCCCAGTAGCCCGTCGGCGTCCACAAGATTCCCCTTCCCTCCTCCAACATCTTTTGATGCGGCCAGCATTGATCCCTCTTCTCCTGGTTCATGGTAATTCATTGCTACATCTCACACTTTCATCTATGAATTTTTGAAGAAACAGGCATCAAGTTTACTACAAATCATGTAGCTTATTGCAGAACTTCCTTAGTACAATATAGCTCAATGTTGAATCAGAGAGAT
Organism: Echinochloa crus-galli; assembly: GCA_900205405.1. Lineage (NCBI taxonomy): Eukaryota > Viridiplantae > Streptophyta > Magnoliopsida > Poales > Poaceae > Echinochloa > Echinochloa crus-galli. Next base: position 1,048,654 of record OAMR01000183.1, on the reverse strand, counting down.
GGAATACTTCGCTATCAAGTTTTATGTACTATCTGTCATGTTTACTTTACTTGATCTTGGTGGCTCACATGGACATGGTCATGTTGATACACAGCTGAAAGGTTTTGACAGGACATGGTTAATACAGGTTGTCACTATCCTTGTAAAATGGCCAAACCCTCTGCCAAGGCTGCCACCTGGTTTTTATTTCATAATGAAAGGTCAAATGAAGAATGTACTAAAATAATGGATAGTTCTGGCACAAACATATGTGAATATACTCAATATCGAACATTCCAGTATCTAGGTTTTGGTCATGTACATTTCATTGTTGCTTCCCTGGGGTAGCAAAAAAAAATTCTCACACTGAAAGACGAAGCATCCTCATACAACAAGACTACCCCTGCACATCGAAGTAGAACTCCGAAGCAATGCAAGGATAGATGGCACAAAGTTAACAGGTTTACAAACCTCTTTGAATGTGCTTACGTAAAGGCTCGTAGAATATATACAAGCGGATATTCAAATGAGCAGTGGATGGAGGCAGCACAGGGGTTTTATTTGAGTGACAACAAAGATAACAAAGATGTTGTTGGACCCTTTATGCTTGAGAAGGTTTGGAAAATATGTCGAGACGTGCCAAAGTGGAAAACATACAATGACAACCTGAAGAATGCACGTAAAAGGAAATCATTTCAACTGGAAGGAGATTCTGAGGAAAATGATGACACTTGTGATGAGATGCCAGATCGACCAATTGGGCAGAAGAAAGCTAAGATGGCTGCTCTAGAAGCTAAAAAAGGCAAGGGCTCCAGCAGTAGTGATGATGGTCAATCAAAGGAGTCTCCTATTGAGCTAGATAAATTTGAGAGGTATAGCAAATTCCAGGAGACAAACAATGACAAGCGCATGCAGATGTTGGACAGGCAGGAGAAGATAGCTTCTAATAAGCTAGAGGCCACAAGAATTGCTCAACTGACAGCACAAGATTACAAAGAAGGAAAGAAGTTTGACAAAGAGATAAAGATGATGGAGACTTATAACAACCTCGCCTCACAAGATATTAGTTCAATGTCTGATGAGGAAAAGGCGCAACGAGTTAGAATGATGCAGAAGCTTGAAAAGGCCATTTTCCCTGAAACTGATTGATCAGGTAATGTTGCTCAGAAAACCATGTTTATATCTGTTGTTCAGAAAAGAGAAACCATGTTTAGGTCTGTGTTCAGAAAACTGAAACCATGTCCTTTTTTAGGTGCTAGCTGTCCTGCCTGTTAAATTTCAGATATTGTTCTGACTGCAGTTATCTGAAATGGCTTTATCTAAAACTTGCTATTATCTGTGCATTTTTATGAAATAACCTACATGACTGTTTGCATTTTTTGTTTTGTGTTGAAGTATTGAAGTCTCCCCTGGTTGATCTTGCTTTGACCTAGCTGTGATATACACGAGCATACACTTTGTTGTATTGGAGAGGCCAAATGCACATTCTTTTTTGTTGAGCTTGTCCATCATTTTTTTTTGTGCGTGTTATTGGCTGACAAATAGAGGAACACCTCAGATCATATCAGGATACCTTCTGAATTCTTCAGGTTAGAGCAATTGAAACGACAGTTTGGTCTGTTTGGACAGGACTTGTACTTGCTATACGCCTGGACTTTTACTTGCTGTCAATTGTATGTGAGATGAATTGTTTGGTTCTCTTCCTTGCTTCTCTGTCAGTTAACTCTAAATTATATAATTAGCTTACCTTGTGCTTCACTGTTGTGCTACTGTTATTTGAAATGTTTAATTTGTATGGATTTTACAGCAGGTTGGTCCCTGGTCAGAGTGGTGCATGCAAGATGGTTGCACGTATACTTGGCGCTGACAGAACATCAGGATGGTGCAGGTGCAGGTGCAGGTGAAAATGGAGTGCTCCAAATATTATTTTGCGTGTGTCAGTCCATTTTCTTTTTTTTGAATGCTGTGAACCTGTGGTGGAATTGTCGGTCCTGTTTCCTGTTTGAATGCTGGCAACCTGTGCTGGATTGTCAATGTGAATGCAGTGTTGCAGTTTTGGTTTCTGAATGTGCGACGGTGCAATTCTGAATGTGAATGCGTCAGTTTTGTGAATGAATGCGTCAGTTTCCAGTCTGTTGGGTGTTCACCGTGGAAGCCAAAAGTCACCGTGTGAACCTGTGAATCCAGAAAGCCAAAAGGCATGTGTGAGTACTATAAAATGAGAACACTTGCGTGATCCTGTATACTTGCAAGTCATTGTCTACATCGTGAGCCTCTGTCCAACGTGAGCCTTTGTCCATCCTGTATACTCCTTTTCTTCAGCCGAGTGTAATTGCGTGAGCCTCTGTCCATCGTGACTTCCTGAATGGACCAAGTTACAGGGATACTAGAAGATTTGATCGCAGATGAAGTCGAAGATGCCGACGAGTTTGAGGTGTTCACCGTGGAAGACTTGATCGCAGAGGACGAGATCTTTGACGAAATAGTAGCAGAGGCCGAGTTGGAAGGAGAAGCATCAACTGTACGTCGCCGGCGTCGACGCATTGGGCATGGAAGAATTGTCCGAAAGGTTGGACGGGACAATTCACAAGTGGTAAACAAGGACATCCTACTATGATCCTTGAAGCTGTGGCATCAAAGAATCTTCGTATATGGCATGCTTTCTTTGGTACCCCCGGGTCTCAGAACGACATAAACGTTCTAAATAAGTCACCACTGTTTATTCAAGCAATAAAAGGGGAATCTCCTACGGTGCACTATACTGTAAATGGAAATCAATATGAAATATATCCGGAATGGGCAGTATTCGTGAAGACAGTTAATGCCCCTCAATCGGCGGAAGACAAATTATTTTCACAGAGGCAAGAAAGTGTGAGGAAAGATGTGAGTGTGCATTTGGTGTTCTGCAATCACGCTTTAATATTGTTAATCGACCATCACGGTTATGGAAGCAAGCGGACGTTATCAATATAATGCAAGCTTGTGTTATCCTACACAATATATAGTGGAAGATGAGAAGGAAGCAATTAGGGATGTCTTGGATTTGAATGAGAATCCAAGTGCGATGATAGCGATCCCACCAGAAGTGCATACAAATCAGAACCCTAATCCAAGCTTTGCGGAGGCACTCCGTAGAAATTCGGCTATCAAAGCTCGTCCAACGCATAGGCAACTCAAGAAGGATCTAATCGACACATATGGCAACGCTATAGAAACAAAAAAATTAGACAAAAAGCATTGTAACATATATATTGTTTTAATATAATTATTATTTTTGAGATTCCTAAAAAATATTGTAATCATAGTTCTATTATTTATGCTTCATATTATTCAATCAAATAGCCACACAATAGTGTACACAAATGCATTTGTAGTTGATCTAAACTCCATACAAAGCATTAAATAGCTTACAGACAGCCTTCCTGTCTATGGGCTGTATGAGCTGTCTATATATCTGTCTGTACGTGCAGTTCGAGGTTTTACAGATATGTTGCTGTCTAAGGGCTGTACATACCCTTATATACCCATGCCAACCTATCAGCACAGTAGTAGATCACGCATTCATTCATGTAGGGTGTGTCCAAACTCCCCTTTAAGCGAGTTCAAGACGACAGCAACAGCCATCATGGCCAGAACCGAAAGAAAAACACGGCCAGAATTCCTCTGCCCGGCGGCCACGTACTGCTCCCAGTCCATCCCAATTCCAAACGCCAGCCACAGCAACCCAAGCGAAATCCCCTCGAGAGAGAAAAAAAAAACTGCGGAAACCGAGTGGCGCTCCGCCGTCCCGCAGGTCCCGGGAGTCTCGGGCCGTGAGGCTTTATATTCCACCGGCGCAGCGAGCCCAGCCACCAGCCAAATGCGGCGAGCGCACTGAAGAAGAAGCCACGCCGCAGCCGCCGTCGCCGTAGGCACGCGCGCCCGCCCGCGCGCTCACTGCTTGCTGCCACTATCACGCCCCCCGACCTCGCCAGTCAGCCGCTGGTAGCTATCTGCTGCTGCTAGGTGGAGGCAAGAAAGTGTGAGGAAAGATGTCGAGTGTGCATTTGGTGTTCTGCAATCACGCTTTAATATTGTTAATCGACCATCACGGTTATGGAAGCAAGCGGACGTTATCAATATAATGCAAGCTTGTGTTATCCTACACAATATATAGTGGAAGATGAGAAGGAAGCAATTAGGGATGTCTTGGATTTGAATGAGAATCCAAGTGCGATATGTTTACTTTACTTGATCTTGGTGGCTCACATGGACATGGTCATGTTGATACAAAGCTGAAAGGTTTTGACAGGACATGGTTATGATAATACAGGTTGCACACTCAGATATAACATCCTAGATGACAATTAACAGGTTCGAATACATCGTATATATAGAAACAAAGTCATGTAGTGCAACTGTTTTAAAAAAACAACACAACTATATCTCTGTAGCTCAAAAGAAGGTCAGTAAGCCAATCTAGCACTTTCTCAGTCATTTTCTCAGATCCTCAGCTAGGCCACAAGTAGCTACATTGGCAATGCAATCTGTCAATTAATTTTTTTGCAGTTTCTTGCAGGGGCCGAGATGTACGTCCACCTGGTGGTTTCATGAGTTTTTTTCAAAATGAATCACAGAATGATCATTTCGTTGGTGCACATATTCACAGCAGTCCTCTGAATGCTGGTTCACCCGCTGATGTGGAACTTGTTCATGGCAATGACAGTGCAAGAACAGAGAAGAGGATAATGTGGAATGTGGACGAGGAAGTTAGATTGATGAGTGCTTGGATAGAACATTCAACTGACTCTACTTGTGGAGCAGATAAGGGTGGTGTCCAGTATTGGAATGAGGTTTGCGAAACATACAACAAGACTACCCCTGCACATCGAAGTAGAACTCCGAAGCAATGCAAGGATAGATGGCACAAAGTTAACAGGTTTACAAACCTCTTTGAATGTGCTTACGTAAAGGCTCGTAGAATATATACAAGCGGATATTCAAATGAGCAGTGGATGGAGGCAGCACAGGGGTTTTATTTGAGTGACAACAAAGATAACAAAGATGTTGTTGGACCCTTTATGCTTGAGAAGGTTTGGAAAATATGTCGAGACGTGCCAAAGTGGAAAACATACAATGACAACCTGAAGAATGCACGTAAAAGGAAATCATTTCAACTGGAAGGAGATTCTGAGGAAAATGATGACACTTGTGATGAGATGCCAGATCGACCAATTGGGCAGAAGAAAGCTAAGATGGCTGCTCTAGAAGCTAAAAAAGGCAAGGGCTCCAGCAGTAGTGATGATGGTCAATCAAAGGAGTCTCCTATTGAGCTAGATAAATTTGAGAGGTATAGCAAATTCCAGGAGACAAACAATGACAAGCGCATGCAGATGTTGGACAGGCAGGAGAAGATAGCTTCTAATAAGCTAGAGGCCACAAGAATTGCTTAGCTCACAGCACAAGATTTCAAAGAAGGAAAGAAGTTGACAGAGAGATAAAGATGATGGAGACTTATAACAACCTCGCCTCACAAGATATTAGTTCAATGTCTGATGAGGAAAAGGCGCAACGAGTTAGAATGATGCAGAAGCTTGAAAAGGCCATTTTCCCTGAAACTGATTGATCAGGTAATGTTGCTCAGAAAACCATGTTTATATCTGTTGTTCAGAAAAGAGAAACCATGTTTAGGTCTGTGTTCAGAAAACTGAAACCATGTCCTTTTTTAGGTGCTAGCTGTCCTGCCTGTTAAATTTCAGATATTGTTCTGACTGCAGTTATCTGAAATGGC
>OAMR01000183.1:891446-1042887 GCA_900205405.1 Echinochloa crus-galli | reverse complement strand
CCGTGAGGCTTTATATTCCACCGGCGCAGCGAGCCCAGCCACCAGCCAAATGCGGCGAGCGCACTGAAGAAGCCACGCCGCAGCCGCCGTCGCCGTAGGCACGCGCGCCCGCCTGCGCGCTCACTGCTTGCTGCCACTATCACGCCCAGTCAGCCGCTGGTAGCTATCTGCTGCTAGGTGGAGAGGGGAACCGGCCGGGAGGGCGGCGGCATGGCGGGGGGAGGCGGAGGAGGGCCGGGGCCGGGGAAGGTGAAGGCGGGGACCCGGCCGCCGTGGGTGGGGCTGGCGGCGGCGGTGTGGGTGCAGGTGGCGGCGGGGAGCGCCTACGTGTTCCCGCTCTACTCGCACGCCATCAAGGAGGCGCTCGGGTACGACCAGAAGGCGCTCACCATGCTCGGCGTCGGCAACGACGTCGGGGAGAACGTGGGGCTCGTTCCCGGGTTGCTCGCCAACCGCCTCCCGCCGTGGCTCATCCTCGTCATCGGCTCCGCCTGCGCCTTCTTCGGCTTCGGCACGCTCTGGCTCGCCGTCACCAAGACCGTCGCCATGCCATACTGGGTGGTACGCCCCCTCACCTCCCTTTCTCGCTGATTCCTTCACATGCTATTTTTGGGTATTTGTCATTGCTTTGCTTGATTTGATGAGTTCTGGTCTTCTGGATGCCCACGCGGGGGTGTGATTTCCGGTGACGATGCGCACTAGTATGTGATGAACAAGCTGATTGGGGCTTTATTCTTAGACATTAGCTCTTCAACCTCCCACTTTCAGGGTATGATTAAAAACAAAATCGACTTTGTATTTTTCAACCTTTTTCATTTGTTTTCGTGCGAGCAAATGTAGTGTAAAGTGTGTTGGACAGATTCCATGGTGTTTGCTGCCATACTGCAAGGGGGTAGTTAATGTTCTTAAAAAAAAGCAGTAAACAATTGTGTCCATCGGTGCATGTTTTCAACTACAGATTTACGGTAACACCGGCACGGCGGCACATATTTCTGGTTTTCAGTTTGGCGTGAAGCTAGATATGATACGGTTTTTCTTTGTTGCCGTCATGTAGAGTGGTTGCTTTGTTCCACAGTTGCTTGATGCTCTGACGAATCATTTCTACAAATGGAAGGAATTAGTTTCAGTGGTGGAGGGCATTTTGTCTTTACTTTGTGCTTCATTTGCTACCTGCTTAGTGCCATGGGGGATGTCTGTCATTTCCAGCGACTATGCATATGTGCTGGGACTGGGAGACAAATGAGCTATTTTTGGCCTATAGTAATTGGTTCTTCAAGTCTCCAATATCTAGTTCCTTAACATTCAAATTTCTATGCTTACCATTTTCTTGTTCTATTTGGGCCATTCATGGGGGTAGCAAGCAAGATTGAAGGAGATAATAGTTTATGCATTGTTGTTTTCGAGTAAGTAAATCATTGTGTTCACATGTGTGTATTAATTAATTGTGTGATTGATGTTGACACAGCTAGATATTTTCCCTTTCCAAGGTGTCATGAACCTGGATATGATCTGAAAAAAATTTCTTTATTGCAACCATGGCCGTGTTTAGTTCCACAAATTTCCTAAAATTCTCTCTCCAAACTTCACTATTCATCTATCACATCAGATCTCTCTCCTCGTGCATGGAGCACTAAACGTGGGTAAATAAAAAAATTAGTTATATGGTTTTGATGTACACGACGAGACGAATCTTTTGAGCCTAGTTAGGTAATGGTAGGACAATGTTTACCACAAACAAACGAAAAGTGCTACAGTGCGCTACAATATCCGATGTGACATTTTCACCAAACTTTCTCTTTCTCTTTTTGGAACTAAACACACCCCATGTTGAATTCGTGTTTTGGTCATAATCTCTCTTATTGTTGCTTTTGGCAAACCCTTTTTGCCAGTGTGAGGAATGGCCTCACTCGTGTACTGCCCGGAAAATCAAGAACCTTATTAGAGGAATGGCCTCAAATCCTTGTGATGTATTCCCATCCTGGAGATTTGATAGGAGTGGGATATTTCTTGCTACTGTGTTTGGTTAAGTTTTTTTTTCTCGGGCTTGGCTTCTATTGTTACAAAGACAGAATCATAGTGGAGGAACGGCCTCAAATCCTTGTGATGTATTCCCACCCCAGTAGTTTGATTCGTGGAGATTTGATAGGAGTGGGATCTTTCTTGCTACTGTGTTTTGGTAAGATTTTTTTATTCGGGTTGGGCTTCTATTGCTGCAAAGATCTGAAGTTAAAAAACTTGACCCATCCGGGGAAGACCTCCCGAAGGCATTGTGATTAAGGTAGAAGAGAACCTTGAGCACGGGTCAAGAAAACCCAGCCCTTTCCTTGGCCTCAAAGACCTGAAGTTGACCTCAATTATTCTGTTTTATTAGATTGTCTGCAAGGCACTGCTATTGTTTATTCCAACTTGGTTTTAATTTATAGCTCCAGAAAAGATTGGTGAGGGTGGTAAAACTACACATCCTAATTATTCACAGAAAAAAACTATGGTTGTTGCTGGTCTCTATCTCTGAAACCCATTCTGAATGTATTCCCTGTGCCTGTATACTAAGCCATGCTATGATTGGGGAGTATTTGCCAAAGAAATGATTGCATAAGGACGGAAGGTACATTATTACCCTAAACTAAAGTTGATGGATAATTACAAAATTCGGTAGTTTTTTTTTGTTTGTTTCTCATAAGCTATTCAGGTATGGACTGATAACTCTGCTTGGATAAAATTGTGCACGTTGGGCCGTTGCATATTGTTCTTTTTTAAAAAAAATATTGTAGTCGCTTTGCTTTCATGAAATAACATTTACTATTGGATGATGTTGTAACCACAAGCTTACAAAACCTGTAGAGTCACACACCATAAGCACTAGGAGCTGAAGCCATAAACCCATAACCAAATACCACACGCATTTAACTGAAAGATGGGAATAGTATATCGTGCTCCAGCTGTCAGCTGTGTTGTCAGCACTAGGCAGAATTCAGACTGTAGATGGTTGGTGCTTGAGTTATGGCTGGATGCCCTTAAGCACTTCTGCACCTGCACCAGTGGCAGTGGGTGTTTCGAATCCGGTTGATGCAGTGGCTAATGCTTGAGCCACCGTGGTTGGTTTCTTTGTGTGGTGCCAAATGTGCTGGTAAGCTCACCAGTGGCATTCATTGGGTGCTTGAGCACTAGAGGTTAGTGCTGAAGTGAGGAGATTACATGTAGTTAGATGAATGCCTTTGATCATCAGGGAGGTCCATTGGTATTGTAAAAACACACTGGATAAGAAAATGTTGAAGTCTGCTCGTCCTTTATAATGTGCATTTTGCTAATGGTATCATAATTTTTTTCTCATATTTTGTGCACTTGTTGCTGTGTTCTGACCCTGAATGTCTAAAGTTACCAATCCTTGGATGTTGTGCTGCATGCCTGCATAATGGTTCCATATGTTCGGACACAGATATTAGGCATACTACCTGCCTTTTTTACATTAGGTTTTTTTGAAAAGGCTGTTCATGTCATCATGCTTTCAGAACATATTTGTGCCAATTGATTGTTTCCCCTGAAAAGTTTTTGGCTGAGTAATCTAGAAATTCCTAGTCAACTTTTGATATCGCTTAAGTTGAGAATTCACAAAAAAAAAATCCAAACACCACAAACTTTACCATCTTATATCTTAGTGTGAAATTCTAATACAACAAAATAAATCTTTAACAACACTATATGCTCTGTTTTATCATTGGACCTGATGTGTCCAATGAGTTCATCGATTCATAAATCAAAAAGTATTTCATAAAACTGGGTAGTTTCTCCCTTAAAAATTTAGATGCCAAAGAAGCAATGTTACAGTATTAGATCTCATTATTTGAACCTTTATTCTTCCTAGTATGTCTGGACTGGCAAATCGGGTGGCCTAGAGACATACATGCTTTTCCTGTTGGTGACCTCCAGTACAGGAACTATAGCCAAAAGCATAGATTCATAATGTGTGACTTGGTACTCACCATATGGCTTAGTTATCTCTTGACATTTGTTTCTGTGTGTCATTTGTTGCAACATCAATAATATAATATGCATCTTCTTTCAGATTTTTATTGCAAGTTTCATTTCTTCCTTTGTTTCTTGACTATTTTGTCGGATTCTTGCAGTTGTGGATAGCTTTATGTATTGGCACAAACAGCAGTGCATGGTTGGGCACTGCTGCTCTTGTGACCAACATGAGGAATTTCCCTCTCAGCCGAGGCACTGTTGCTGGTCTCATCAAGGGTTATGTTGCTGTTAGTGCTGCTGTCTACACAGAAACTTTTAATGGAATGCTCGGGAATTCACCCACAAATCTTTTGTTGTTGCTGGCCTTGGGGATCCCGACAGCATGTGTTGTGGTGATGTATTTTGTTAGGCCTTGCACTCCATCACTGGACGAGGACAACTCAACAGAACACAGCCATTTCATGTACACACAGATCTCAAGTGTGGTTCTAGGCGTATACCTTATGGTAGCTACAATACTTGGTGATACTTTAAAACTGAGTCAGGCTGTCACCTACCTTTTGTTTGGTATAATGATACTTTTACTCCTTGCTCCACTTGCAATACCAATAAAGATGTCACTTTATCCAAACAAACAGACAAACGAAAAGCCCAGCACCCTTGCTCCATCTTATTCAACTGATAGTCTGTCCAGTGTGGATCCAGAGAACTCAGAACCTCTTCTGGGAAGTGCCTCAGCAATACTTGGTACAGGTGTCAATGAATCCGATGATAGTACTGATCTGGATGTTCTGTTGGCAGTGGGTGAGGGAGCAGTGAATTTGAAAAAGAAAAGAGGGCCAAGGAGGGGGGATGATTTCACATTCCTTGAAGCTTTAGTAAAAGCAGACTTCTGGCTACTTTTTATTGTATACTTTTGTGGAGTTGGCACAGGAGTCACTGTTCTCAACAACCTGGCTCAGGTTGGAATGTCTGTTGGTGCTAATGACACAACTATTTTGCTGTGCCTGTTTGGCTTCTGCAACTTTGTTGGCCGAATCCTTGGTGGATCTATCTCCGAGTATTTTGTAAGGTAAGCTACATTTAACTTGTTCCCAACAACTTTACTCGCATCATTTTTCCGTCAATGCATCCCTTAAATTTCATAGCAGCTAATTTAAGCTGAAGGCTGAAGTGGTAACCTTTTTGTACTTTCTACTGTGATATACTGATGTTACTGAGTTGAGCACCTCTTCCAACTCCTAATGCCATAGATCTTTATCCGTGCCAGTTATTTTGCATATCTCATCAGAACTCACTTATCCAAAATCGTTTGGATTTGTTATTGTTTTGGAAATATGTATATAATCAAGGAACTGCTACTTTTGGAAAAAGGATGGCTAAGATATGATATTTTGCAGGTCAAGGATGCTTCCTCGTCCTTTTTGGATGATGTGCACACAAATAATCATGGTAGTAACATTCCTGTTGTTTGCAACTGGTCTTCATAGCTTGATCTATGTTTCAACTACACTCCTGGGGATATGCTACGGTGTCCAGTTCGCTGTTATGATACCAACCGTCTCGGAGCTTTTCGGGCTGAAGGACTTTGGCCTGATGTACAACTTCATGCTGTTGGTGAATCCGCTTGGTGCGTTCTTTTTCTCGGCTCTTCTTGCTGGTTACATCTATGACAAGGAGGCGGCCAGGCAGCACCCAGGTGTGCTGGAGCCTTCAAACTGCTATGGGCCTGATTGTTTCAGAGTCACCTTCTACGTCTGTGCCATCGTGTGCTGCTGTGGAACCCTGTTGAGCGTGCTCTTCATAGCGAGGATAAAGCCAGTGTATCAGATGCTCTATGCAAGCGGGTCGTTCAGGCATCCGCGGAGCCAACAGCAGCTCCACTGATGATAGATGCATATAAAAATCACCTGTGGATCGAAAGCATAATGTTATGGGGTAAATTATCTGCTGGATGCCATGTTCCGGTGTTGTATTGCATTGGGGCTCTTGGTTCGCTGCTGTTTGTATGGTAGTTTTGTTTTGATTTCATTTATCCCTATTTCTGTAAAGGTTGCCACTGGCCAGTCTAGTAGATAGCATACAGGGAATGATGTATACTAGTAAATCATCAGGCTGCCTATAATGTGGTATTTATATGGCAGCTCTGTACGTTGTACATCGGCAAGTTTTCAGGATGTCGTACAGCGAATGTATTTTCTTTATTCCACTGTCCCAATACCATGAGTTTTCCCCACTTCTCGTCAAGTTTTCCAATGCAAAAATTGAAGTGCTGCCAGGATACTGAGCTATGCTGCAACAACTGTAATAGGATAGTTTTTTTTCTTGATCACAGTATGCTAGAAATTCTAGTTCAAACATTGTAATTTCTGGGTCTAAAGAAGCATTGTCTCCAAAAGTGCACTCCATTGAATATCTAATGATGAAGTTCTACGGTGCCCATCCCGTCTCATTTCAGTGGCCGACTGGAAAATGTGGAAGCTAGGTATGATTGGTGCACTAGCTAAACTTGGTTGGGTGTTTTCAGATCAGGCTGCCTCTGTACTCTATAGAGTGGAAAAGATACATTGTTGGGGCGCATTGTTCTTTTAGCACTTAACGGACTTCATTGATTATCATAAACAGGTTACAGGGGTGAGGCAGAAGTTGCCCCATTGTACATTTTCCAAGGCTGTTTGAATCGGACATTGGCCTATATAGGAGCATGAAAATAAACAGGTACTGAATTGCGCTTGTGATCTTGCCTATTGGGCTGAGAATTCGCTAATCTTGGGATCTTGATGAACTGATGCTCTATTCCTTGAGTGTTGTTGATGATGTCCACCAAAGAGGCCTGATTCTCCAATCTGCTGCTTGTATGACTGGATCATCTTGTTGTAAGTTGTTTACAAGGATCTGATTATCTGCTATGAATGTAACTTGGTTAGGTGAAGACACAAGAAGCTAGTTGTAATGCTTGTGTGTCAGCATGCAACACATCTCAGTGCGTGTGTAGAATGCGCCTGGATGATAATTCCTCGCTGCAGAGTTTGGGATGTATCGTGAAGGAAAATCTGAAGTCCTGCACACCGGCTTCTGTAGCCCTGTTCGTCAGGTTGTAGGGCTGCATCTGTATAACACTTACACATGCCAACATTCAACGCCGTGCAAGGAGAGGAAACCTCGCAGGGGAATGGTGGAAGAGCGGAAAACCCAGCATAAAATTTGATGATGCCACCGGCGAGAAGCGCGCCGACGGAGCAGAGGCGCCCAATGGCGGACACCCACACGGCTCACGATGAGAATCTATACCTTGTATCCGCCTTGCACATAACCGTCACCAAAAAAGGGGTAGCAAGCGCACCGGCTATTTTGAAGTGTTAGCGAAGAACTTTGTAGGAAGCATGGCGTTGAACCGGTAAGGGGCCTCCACGGCGACGCCTACAGGTAGGATACGACGTCTACGACGCCGTCATCGCCGTTCTGGTAGGACCAGAGCTGGGTTTTCACCCGAAGAGGGCCTTTTGCAGGGGGTGAGCAGTGGTGACGACGCCTCCAGGAAGGTAAGCGACGCCCGCAGACGTCGCCGTCGTTTTGCACCGACAAAACGTCGGGCATGGCTTTCGCCAAAAGCTCGTCAGACCCCGCAACACGGCCATGTCGGTTCTGCCAGCGGCGAGAACAAGCAGCCCGCGAACCACCAAGCTCCATCACAGAATACGGCAATACCTGCAAGTGGATGCACGCGCACGCCGGCCCCCAAACCAGTGCCCCGACGCGTCAGCACCGCTTGGAGCTTCTGCAGTCGTTCGCCACCGTCGCTAGCCGCAGCGGCCGCGCAGAGCTCGAGATCTGGGGGAGCCTTGTTCGCCCTTGCATCGCCCGGCCGGCGGAGCAGCAGACGCGCTCCCAGCAGCTGGGGCTGCCGGATCCGGGGGTGGGGCATGGCCGGTGACGCTAGCGCCCGCCGGATCCGTGCAGTGCGTGGCTGGCGGCGCCGGAGGCCGTCGGTTCCGGACGGGACGCGGAGGAGCTTCGCCGAAGGAGCAGAGAGAGAGGATTAGGAAGGGAGGGATTGTGAGGTGGATGAGGGTGCGGACGGGGGCCGGCTTCGGTGCCGCCGCTGGCCGCCGCCGCCGCGGCGTCTCCGGCAGCGGCGGCGGCCGGAGGTGGGTGGGCGCGGGGGTTCTCCCGGCGGGTCGGGGGACCCTCGAGTCGCCTCGCAGGGGAGGCGACGCGAGGGAGAGGGGCCTCCATTGTTTGGTGTTTCTGTCAAGTTTTTGGGAAGTTGTGATTGTTGCTGATTCTGTGCATGTTGCGTGCAGCATGAACTGCATGCAAGACCTGTGTCCAAGTTTTCCCGTTGAATCTAGGTCATTCTTGCCTTCCAGTTGTAGCCCTGCATGCCACAAATTGGGGCCTGTTTAGATTCAGAATTTCTACTCCCAAATTTACTATGAAAAAGAAGATTCCCATCACATCAAAATGTCATAACATGCATGGAGTACTAAATGTAGATAAAATTAAAAACTAATTACGCAGTTTTGTTGTACTCTGCGAGACGAACATTTTGAGCCTAATTAATAAATTTTTGGACAATTTTTCGCACATACAAACGAAATGCTACAGTGGCGCAATGATTACGATGTGACATCATACTCCCAAATTCACCCATCCAAAACCAATATCTAAACACGGCCTGTATGTAAAAGATGAGTTACCTGAGCTTATATACTCCCTGTTCGCCTGTCGGAAGTTGATCTGTTCTGATTGGAGGATCTGTTCTGATTGCCCTGGCAAACTAGCAGTTGAAAAAAAGATGATTGTCTGTCTCAGGTCCAGCATCTCTCGTCAATATTGCTAGAGAATCTGCCAGCTCTAACTCCTGTCGCCAGTGCTTGTCCTAGCAATCTCCAAGCAAGGGTTAGGAGTGGGAAGAGCTCCCTTTATTTTCTAGGTATTTGTATGTTTCTTTGGAGGTGCACTTACCTGTGGTTGATGGATTCGAGCAGAGAATGTCAGGATTTTAGTGGTGTAAAATTGTTATCTGGGTAATGACCTGAGCAGCTTCATGACCCAATATATTAATAATTTTGTGGTGATCCCAAGTTTTAGTTCCAGGAAGCCATAGGTCTGAGATTTTATTTGGAATTGAGGATGAGATGGACTGAAACTGAAGAAGCTTGTGTAGGTCTTGCCAAATGGGAGCCCAAGGTTGGTTCCAAATAATAGTGTCTCCAGTGGAGGTTTTGGTGGGAACAGTTCTGTACCAGATGTGGACTGATTTTTAGAACGGATGCCCAGTTGTTGGGTGCATTGTTTGTGTTTGGTTGACTGGGCAACATGTGCTGTGGTCACCTTGGGCTTACAGAAGATGGAGTTCCCTATGTTTTATAATGAGTAAAATGTACTACAGGTGCCTAAACTTGTCTCACCGTGTCAACCAGGTCCCTAAACTTAAAAAACGTCCATTTAGGTCCCAGATCTATGTAAAGAGGTTCACTAGAGGTCCCAAACGCTGACGTGGCTTGCCACGGTGGAAAGATCATTCACTAGTCCCATTTATTTTGCAAAAAGACCCCGCTCCTTTCTTTTCTTTTGAACACATGTCCTTGCCAACATGGCGACGCCAACGGCAACGAGCAGCAGCGCCGCGATGCCGCCGGCCAGGCAAACCCGCCTCCGCCGTGCCTCGCCCTGCAGCCGTCGGGCCTTGCTAAGCTCCGCCTCGCTCGCGGCCGTCGCGACGTGCCGCTCGACATGCTCGTCGGTGGGCGCGTCCCCGGCGATCGCCTGTTCCGAGGATGAGGAGGCCTGCGCCATCAAAAACAAGAAGCTGCAGCTGCAACTCCAAGTCCGGCCGACTATCACCTGCTCATTTCTCATGGGTCAAGCAACCAGCGGCAGCAATTTTTCCCTTCCTTTGCCGAGAAAACCAGCAGGCTGCTGCTCGACCCATTCCACTCTGCTTCAAATCCAAACTGCAAATAAGCTAATTGGTGTTAGCCTTTACCAAATCGTGGATCCCGAGCTCGCTGCCTCCATTGCCTCCGCCTGAGTAGAGAAAGGGAATGGAGCTGCCCTGGCCCTATGCGGCAACTTCCCCGTTGTGGTCGGCTCCGGTGTGGGGCGCGCCGCCACGCAGGCCGCGCTCGTCCGTCTCCTCGGGTCCGCGCGCCGCCGCGGGGCTGCGTGGCCGCGTTCACAGCCTCGCCGCAGACGTCCAGGCCCTCCGGCGCCAGGTCTCCGCGGAGCGCCGCGAGGACGCGGCCCGACGGTGCCTCGCCATCACCGGGGACGCACCCACCGAGGAGCAGCTGGACCACCTCCTCGTGAACGCCGACGATTCTGACGCGGTGATGCGGGCGGCGCTGCTGTCCTCCTTGGCGGCGGCGGAGGAGGAGGAGCAGCAGGAGGCGGCGAAGGAGGTGGCGGAGGTGGAGCGCGGCCTCCTGGAGCTGCAGCAGCTGTTCCTGGACATGACGGCGCTGGTGGAGACCCAGGGCGCGCCGCTGGACGACATCGAGCGGCAAGTCGCGACGGCCGCGGGCGACGTGGGCGCGGCCGAGGCGGAGCTTAGCGAGGTCCAACGGCTGCAGGGAGAGGCGCGGCGGATGCGGGTTTGCCTGGCCGGCGGCATCGCGGCGCTGCTGCTTGGTGCCGTTGGCCCATGTTGGCAGGGACATGTGTTCAAAAGAAAAGAAAGGAGGGGGGACTTTTTGCAAAATGAATGGGACTGGTCAACAATCTTTCTACCATGGCATGCCACGTCAGCGTTTGGGACCTCTAGTGAACCCTTTACATAGATCTGAATCTAAATGGACGTTTTTAAAGTGTAGAGACCTGGTTGACACGACGGGATAAGTTTAGGGACCTGTAGTGCATTTTACTCTTTTATAATTTATATCTATGGTTTGTCTAAATCCAAGAGTATTAGTAGTGAAGAAGCAACATGAACCTTCATCCTCAACATAACTTAGACAAAATTTTGCATCATTAGGGTATATCTCATGGCCGGCCATAGAATGGCAACATCATCTGAAGAACCGGACAAGCCCGGAGCTACAGAACAGAGCACGGTAAGACCCTGCACGAGGCACCAATTTCAGCCTGAAACGCACACGCTGATAAGCGACAGAAGTTGCCGTTTGGCATAAACGGGATGGCTTCATAACCCTGCTGACAATTGAGCAGCCACTATATATGTAACTAAGCATGCATTCGTTGCTGAACAGTAGTATCGTCTGAAGTTGGAAGTGCCATTTCATGTGCTATGACAGCACAGACCAGGCCTGAGATACGTTTTCATCACCTCCACACCCCAGAAATCAGACAATCCGGCATGCACAAAGGATTCGAAGAAACAAGCATTCAGCAATCAGCCTGACGATACACCAGGTTACAAAGGGGAGGAATCGGAGTTCACGTGCCAACCTGATAAGCGAGCCTTTTTTCTAAAGCGCATTTTTCGGCGGAGAACATCTCGCGATTCGCAAACCCAGATCTTGGCATCTGGTTAGAAGGGGAAAGAAGACGAAAAGGAGAGA
Source organism: Echinochloa crus-galli (assembly GCA_900205405.1). Lineage (NCBI taxonomy): Eukaryota > Viridiplantae > Streptophyta > Magnoliopsida > Poales > Poaceae > Echinochloa > Echinochloa crus-galli. The sequence continues at coordinate 1,031,395 of OAMR01000183.1, read as the reverse complement.
AAAAGACCCGCACCTGTCCGGTGCCGCGAATGTGACGCTGGCTGAAGAACTGGTGGGCGCGCCCACGGCAATGCACGCATTTGGAGTCCGTGTAGGTGGCCACGAGTAGCACACGCTCCGCCCGCACGCCCGAACCTGAATCTCAATCAGCATCCTCCATTCCTCCGCGCTTTTTGGTATAGCCCTCCTGTGGGCGGCGGCCGCCCGTCTCCCGTGCAAAACCGTCGGCGCCACCGCGCCAGTGGGCGACTGGGCGTGGACCTCGCGTTCTCGGCTTCTCGCTAGGTTGTCAGGGAGAGGGGCGAGGGAGGAAGCGGGGGATCGGCAACGCCGGGCTCGGCGGGGGGCCTGCACGCAGCACCTGGCCACCTGCTGCGGTTCGCCACGAATGACGAGACGAATCCTTGGCAGCTCTCTCTTTCCGTGCAACAGTTCCTACTCCAAAGTCCTCGCGTGGACCCTACTCCGCTAGCTGGCTTATCTCTCCTGTTTGACCTACCGCCCACCGGAAGGCTTATCTTATCAACCAGACGCGGCCGGTTCAGTGGTGGAACCGTACTGAACGTTCACGGTCACTTTCGTCTTATTATTATCGTCCTTATCTTCCAGCACCATACTACTCCCTCCGTCCCAGTATGTAAGCATTTGTAGGGTTCAAATTTTTTGCCAAAATGTCAGATAAGACAAAATCAAATGAGTTGGTAGGGTAGGTGAGAGTTGGTGGTTAGTGTAAAATGAGGGGTATAGAGGTCTTTAAACAGTTCTGTTGTTTCTTGAGTTTAAATGCTTGGAATGCTAATATTATGGGACGGAGGGAGTATCTTTTTTCCCCTCTAAGGCAAGGTGAGATTTTATTACTTAGGTGGGTACAATCAGCGCACATCACTGATAATATGTGTTGTTTTGGAGAAGTAATCTCGCGTTGGGGAGATGTTAATTTGTTCACCGGTGAGCTCCATGGCCCACCCATGGGGTCTGATCAGGCCTTGTGTTAGAGATCAAGATAGGGTAACATGTGCAAGATGTAATATATGTCGTATGATTCTGGATTTAAGATATACTCTCGCCCCACGCAAATTGATGTTTCGCTATGTTTACCGAGTGTGCCGTATACTAATTCAAAAGCAATTTTTGCAAACAAAAAGATTAAAAACAAACTAAGGCATTGTTTAGATCCAAAAGCAACTTCTAAATTCACTATGCAAAAAAAAAGATTTTTCATTACATCAAAATGCGATAACATGCATGGAGTACTAAATGTAGATGAAATCAACTAATTATATTTTGAGCCTAATTAATCAAAATTTTGAACAATTTTTCACACGTACAAACGAAATGCTACAATGACGTAATGATTACGAAGCGACCATTTTCTCCTAATTTTGGCCTCCCAAATTTGAAACTAAACAAGGCCTAAGTTTCTTAGCCTTTATGCATGTTCGTATGTTGTTAGTTTACCATCGCAGTTATTCATTCTAAATACTAGAACTATGTAGTAGTTGATTCAATAATTTTAGAAAAGCGAAATAGCTGATACGGAGTAAGAAAGTTATTGCTGAGAAATACTCCATCCGTCCCACAATAACAGGCCATTTAGCATTCGAATTTTGTTCCACAAAGAATATCTATTTAGCTTTTAAAGATGCACACATTAATACAAAAGTGCATAGAGAAACGTAAAAGTGCATAGGAAAACGCATAGAGCCAATCAAATAGTTAGTTAATGCTACTTTTGTAACTCTAATAAAGGATAACATGGTCATTTATTATGACTACTAATCTGTCTGATATTTTCCAATGTAGAAAAGTGGAACGAAATCCATTTGTGCCGCGTACGCACACGGCCACACGCTCTTTCTTTGGTATTGGTGGCCGTAGCAAAGGCATATGTTCCCGGGACCGCCACAGTCACCAGTCACCGCGTCGCCACGATAAAAGGCGGCCCCGCCACAGCGGCGACGCGTCCCAACACACCCATCTCCCACTAGCCGCCGCGCCTCCTCCTCCGCGTTTTCTCCCCTTCCTCTCTGCTCTGCACCTACGCATCGCCGCCTCCTGCCCCCTTCTGTCCAGTCAAGGCTCCAGGGTCTACTCCTCGTCTTCCTCCCGTAACCTCCTCCTCCGCAGCCGTTCGCCGCGCCGCGAGAGACCTGCTGATCCAACGACCGACGGCCATGGCAACCCTGCCCCGCGCCGCCCGCATGCTCCGATCCGCCGTCGGGCGGCTGAGGTCGCCGCCGCCGCGGGCCTTCTCCAGCGCCGCGGGGACCGGGGCCGAGACGGGGGCGGGAAACGGGCGCGAGGCCGTGATCGTGGCCGCCGCGGTGGCGGTGGCCGGGTCCGGGCTCGGGCTGTGGCTGAAACCCCCCGCGCTCGCCGACTCCGGCGAGCCGGTCGGCGGCCAGATCTCGGTTGCTGGCGCCACGGGGGCGCGGCGGGAGAAGGGTCGGTTCCTGTTCGCAGGTGAGCGTCGTGTCCTTCCCGCTTGCTTCCTCCTGGTCCGCGATCTCTCTGTCTCCGTGCTTGCTGAGGGGTTTGATTTATGGACTCGCGCGTTCGGGTTTGGGTTTCTGCTGCTGCTGCTGCCGCCGCCGCCGCCGCTATTGTTTCGTGTTGGTTGGGCTTGGCTTATTGTTTTGCGTTAGGATTGTTGGAGCTTTGCGCTGTAAAGCTACATGGCGTGGCAGTTCGTCTCCCCACAAGCGCAAGGGTGTCGCTTCTGCCGTTTTTGGTCGCCGTTTGCACGGCTTGCTTGAGTTGCTAGCGGTACGGTGCTGTCCTGGCCGTACCTGTACCGATCGAGCCTCAGGTACTTGATTCCAAATACGGTGACGCGGCGGCAGGTACAGGAAAGTCTGTTACGATTTCTGCTTTTTGATCAACAGCGCGTAAGCATGCGCTCTAAATGCGTGCACGCGTGTAGTGTTTTAATTGTCTGAGTGCATTCGTATTTACCTCCTCCTAGCTTAGCAAATTTGAGTGGTGTGTTGATCTGATCAGAATCCTATTCCTATCTCCTACAGACTCCTTCCGCAGAAGGGTCTTCTTTAATTACGAGAAGAGGATACGACTTCTCAGCCCACCTGAAAAGGTAATGTATAAAGTGCTACATTAATAACAGTTCCCAGTAATTCAATTCAGTAAGTTTTGGCATACCAAATTTCTAAATGTGGAATATTTCTGAATAGATCTTTGAGTACTTTGCTTCTGTGAGGAACCCGGAAGGGGAGGTTTACATGTTGCCTGCTGACTTGATGAGGGCAGTAGTCCCTGTTTTCCCTCCATCAGAGTCGACTGTAGTTCGCGAGGGCCGGTTAAGGGGGGAACGGAGCCCTGGAGAGTTGCATTGTGCTCCATCGAAATTCTTCATGCTGTTTGACACAAATAGCGATGGCCTCATCTCCTTTGCCGAGTAAGTGGAATGAACTTTAGAAAAATGTTTGTCAATTCACTGTATTCAGAACATTGAACTTGTGTGATTTTGGCTCCTGCATAAATATCATCATCAGTTTGTTGTAAGAAAAAACTTGAAAATCTGTAGGTGTTTGCATAGCACCTGTTCAGGATAACTGAAGTAGTGTATATTTCAATAATCATGACAAGATGCCATAGGTATGATGCATATATTCAAAGCATGGTCCAATGCCATAGCCATTTACCATCTGATTCATCACTAGACAGGTATATTGTTAGTTTCTAAATTGCCTTTGGTGTCTTGACAGGTACATCTTTTTTGTGACATTGCTCAGCCTTCCTGAATCAAATTTCAGTGCAGCTTTCAAAATGTTCGACGTTGACCACAGTGGGTGAGTTCTTATCCTACCACTACACTTGGCCTTGATAATATGTTCCTGCTGTAATATATCTGCTATGTAGCCGTCTCTTAGTAATAAACTTTTTCAATATTTGTGTCTGACAAATGAACAAGAAGAATTTGATGGACCGAGACAAAATTGAATTTATGCCAAGTTTATTTCACTTCAGTGTAAAAATCCTTTTTCCTGTGTATACATATGTTGTTTAGTAAAGCTACTAAAGGTATGTTTTCCCTTTATGTTCTCTTGTATTCTTGCATAAACAAGAATATATTTAGATATTGTCTTGTTTGTGCTATATTGTTGTTTACCTGTGATCATTGCGTGCAGTTAATTTATCTCGCCCAGAAAAAGACCTGCTCTTTATGAGCATGTTCAATCATATGACTTGTTAGTTGATGATGAAAGAAGGGTATGAAAAATTTTTGGCCACATTCTCACTGTAAATTTGCTGTTCTCATCTGTGCATGTCATTTTTTCAGTGTGATCGACAAAGAAGAGTTTAAGAAAATAATGGCACTGATGCGGTCTTTTAATAGACAAGGAGCCACCCATAAGGATGGCTTACGTGTTGGACTTAAAGTTGGCCAACCTGTGGAAAACGGTGGAGTGGTAGAGTTCTTCTTTGGTAATGATGGGGATGAACCTCTACCCTATGATAAGTTTTCAAAATTTTTGAAGGAATTGCATGATGAGGTGATTTGCTTCTTTCACTCTTTTAGTCGACACATAATGACTCGTCCACAATATTGCCACTTTTTCCAACACCTACTTTCATAGCATATACATAGACATATACCTGCAGCTTGCCTCCCAATGTTTGTTTTTCTTTCCCTTCATTGCCTCATGGTTTCTATCAAATTGTCTGTATTTTACCCTTTTAAGTAGGTTAAGTATAAAGTTCTCTGAACTCTTATCCCTTTTAAGTAGGCAAAGTAGGCTATCACAATAGTTCCAAACCTGACTGAAGTTTATGTTACTACAGCTTAGATGCACTGTATATTGCAAACCATCCGTTTCTCTTTGTTTTTCAGGAACATGCGAGTTTTTTTTATAAAAAAATTGCATCCACACAATTCACCCGACTATTTCATGCTGTCTGTATTTACCATTATCTCTGTTCATTTCTGTTCAGATTATTCGTCTGGAGTTCAGTCATTATGATGTCAAGTCATCTAAAACAATACCAGCAAAGGATTTTGCACTGTCCATGGTTGCTTCTGCTGATATGAATCACATCAACATGCTGCTTGATAGAGTTGATGATTTGGCCAATGAGCCTGATCTGAAGGATATGCGCATCTCTTTTGAGGTATGACTTGTCTTCTTGGTCTCACAAATACTATTCTGCTGAGATTATCTCTTTGTTCTCATGGATGTTTATCTGCAACTTCAGGAGTTTAAGGCATTTGCTGATCTGCGACGAAGATTGGAGCCACTGTCGATGGCCATCTTTGCATATGGGAAGGTGAATGGGTTATTGACAAAGCAGGATCTAAAACGTGCGGCACAACATGTGAGATTTCTTTTTACCAAGTTTGGCGTGCATGTTCATGTTATTTTGGCATCACAAACCTAAGTTTGATTGTTGAGACAGTAGACTGGCTAGCTGGTCAAACACTGAGAAGACAGCTTTGACTTGACATTTGATCAGCATAGCTATTTTCTAAAATCGGGTCACTGAACTTCTAACTGATGTTCTAGCCGTCTAATTTTTCATTTGGTTTGCCTTGTAGGTTTGCGGGGTCGACTTAACTGATAGAGTGGTGGACATCATCTTCCATGTATTCGACACAAATCAGGATGGTAACTTGAGCTCGGAAGAGTTCTTAAGAGCATTACAAAGACGAGAGACTGATATTCGCCAGCCAACAATACCAGGTCCTTTAGGGTTCTTGTCTAGCTGGTTCAGTGGTAGGAAGTGCTCTTCACTTCGACAGATGGTGTTCTGATCCGGTCCCCTATGATCCTCACTGTATATATATGTCCTTTGCCTTGGATTGTCATTTCTCGTGGTAAGTATGCGAAAAGTCTGTTATACTATTCTGTTACGACTCCTGTTTTGACACCCTTTTCATCAATGTTCAGGTACAGAAGATAACCACCAGTAGTGCACTGCTGCTGACCGTTAAAACAATTTTGCTGTAAATGTCCTCCGGGTAGCCAAAGCTTGCCTAGCAGCTGTACATAGTGTCTTGTCTCTTGTGTTGTCCCAGGACCGAGAATACGTTGCGTTATTCTCATGTAATATGTAAATTAAACCCCATATAAGACTTAAAGATTTCAAACCTTGTCGATTGCCTTCCATATTTTTAGTCGGAATGTTTTCTCTGCTTTTACCTGAAGCGAATACAGAATATACGCTCTAACAGGAAATAAACAACTGAAGACATTACAATCCACCGTCTACAACAACAAAAGGTTACACCCGAGGCAAATTTTCACGCTAAGACGGATTCTTGGAACTGAATTCCGTGGAAGTGAAAATTAAGTGGAACTGCTAAAATTTTAACCGAAAATCAGTGGAAGAAGAGACCCAAAGTTTATCGGCTGAAGGTAGTTTTGACCGGGCGTTTGGCCACCGCTTGGCATGCGTCCGAAGCCTAGCAAGCGGGGTGCAGAACGACGGGCCGTCTCGGTTCGCGAGCCCTGGCCCTGCCGCCGCGGTACGGCCGTCGATCGCTCGACGCGCTCAGCTACACCTTGAACGCGCGCGAAGCGTTTCAGAGCGGATCGGTGATTATGCACGAAATGCAAATCTGCACTGACTGTGACTGCAGCAGGTGGCACCATATTACGACCAAGCAAAGGTACCGCGCACACGTAGTATTTACCGACGCACCAATCTATTTACACAGCAGCACCCCACATGGAGAGGAAGCACGGCATATTTACAATTGTTCCTTCCCATCACAGCATTCGTGGCGTACGGATGTACACGGACGCAGTAATCCGCCGTCCGTCAGGCACACACCGACACGACACGGAGACCAACATGTACAGACCTCACGCTTGTTCTTACAAACATATGTACAGAGCGGCCTGCTCTAGTCAGGCACCATTTTCTTACACTTGCCGTTGTCACTCTGGCCGCACGCTGATCAGATTGGGGAGGGCGGCCAGCCGGAGCTTCTTTATCTCGATTCTCACAGCCTTCATCGCATATGCCACACCGATTTAAATTCAACAAGACCAACGAAGCCAGTCCTGCAATAGCACGACTCCTAGTCTTAGTGAAGTTTTGATAACCAAGTGGTTGCCTTGAAGCTGTTTACACAAACATTGATGAACAATTGGTACACACAGGGAAGTAAAAGAGGACTTAATAAATCCATAAATTAGTGATTAGTCTAAAAGCTATATGGCATGGTTAGACTTCACAAAGAAGGTACACCCTATTTAAAAACAGATGCCTCCTCCAGTCAAAAAGTTTTTTTTAAAAGTAATAATAGAATGAGATGGTGTTCACTGGGAGCGCAGGTTCTGCAGCGGCTTCAGGTGGTGGAGGCCCGAGTTGGACACCCGGGAGTTGGACACGTTCAGCGAGACCAACGCGGTCAGGCCTGTCAGCAGATGCAACTATTGAGAGGGGAACAAAGGCATGGTTGCGGAAAAGCCCAAGGCGAAAGAACATGTACCGGAAATCAGCTCCAGATTCCTGCCATGTTGCATATGTAGCTGCAACCAGTACCTATAGGCTATAGTAGCTGAAAAGCAGTCTCAGGTTATCTCACTTGGGAACTTTTGTGTTGTCTATGGACACATGCACTCTCAATCAGATCCTTAATCATCCTCTTATGGTAACATATGTAATGACAACTGTATATGGTTGTAGGCACTGGCACTATTTCAGTGGGAAGAGAGAACACCTACAAGGACTTCTTGAGACTAAATGTAAGGTATTTTCGCAGAAGTGAGAATTGATGGAGCAGTATGCCCTGGAAGAGATAAAAAACCTGATATAACCTCCAAACAAGCTGCGGTGACTGGACAGCCCTCCAGGTTTAAATGAGCTAGCTTGTGTAGACCTGATTTGAATAAACCAATTTTTTTAAAGAACATTTTTTTAATGAAACCTCATATTACTGAACAACTAAAAGCAATGAGCCAAAAAAATATAAATACACATACACAAGGGCATGCAACTTTAAACAGTCAAACCCACATAAGAAAGCGAAGGAACTTATTCATGTTTCCTGAAGTTACCTCTCAGATATAAAACATTTGAGACAGGTTGAGCAGCGTCAGAGCTTTCAGGTCCTTGATGTTCTTCACGCCGGCATCTGTGACGAACCCACCACAGACCTCCAGTGACTGAAGATTCTTGAAAACTGAAACATGTTTTAAAAGGCAGTGAGATTCCTTATATACAAATGGAAAGAAATTCACTGATAAACGAATGCAAGTGCAATCCTCTTCTAAGATGGATGCAGGGAACTTAAATGCCTCCCCTAGCAAGATAGTATTGCACCAAGATAGCTGCTGCATTTTTTTTAGAGCTATAGTAAGTGGTCCACATTCATCGATTTTTGAGTATGCCCACTCACATCTGAAGCAGTTTGTGCCAGAATCAGTTATGCGAGATCCAAACAAGTCAAGATGTGTCAGTCCAGTGAGACCTGCATTAACCAAATGATATTAGCTAATTCCACGTATTATTAAATAATCCAAAAATTTATAATGATGCAATACATCGCCTACAGACACTGAAAAACTAGGCTAATAGTACAATACAATTTACATGTAGTGGAATAAGCTAATAAGAAAACTGATACCATCATGCAAAATTAAATAACTGACACAGTTTTCTGTCAATGGAATTCCTTATATATAATAAGACACTGTTCTTTAAAAGAAAAACTGTCATACTATATCAACAAATATGAGAAACATACTCGTAAGAGCTGCTAAACCATTGTCTGTGATTTGGTGATTGTCAAGATTAAGAGACTTTAGTGAAGTCAATCCAGAAATCTTTTTCAAACCAATGTCAGTAACCAATGTAAAAGAGAGATTGATGCTCTGCAACTTGTGAAGACCTGCGGAAATAGATCAATATAAGAATTTGTTTTTTAAATAAATATGAGAACTACAATATATTTATGATTAAGAATTCAGATGTATGATGCATCATCCTTGTGTAATTTTAAAATCAGGATCAGCATGAAGTATATGATAAGAAAAAATAACATCTACTGAGAGCACATGTTGATTTCATTCAAGGTTGCAGCAAGAACAATGTAAATGAACAAGCCTATACACAATTTGAACTGCACGGGCAGGGATTAAAAAGAAAACAAAACCAAAAATAAAACAAGCCTATACACAATCTGAACTGCTTCATGGGCAGGGATTAAAAAGAAAAGAAAACAAAAAATGTCAAGTGCGAAAACATTGTCCAGGAGTTTAAACAAACCAGAGAGATGACGAAGACCATTGCTCCCAACTTCAGTGTCTGAAAGCTCGAGGCTTTTTAGTTGCGTGAGGCCTATAGCACATCAAGATGCAAAGATAGATCAACAGATGTTTTGCACAAAGCTAAGATATAGTAGATAACAATGAGGAAAAAAACCACATGTGAGATTTCAGCAGGCGAACAAGGATATTAAACACAAAAGAAAGTTAAAACGCAACACTATATGCCATTTCACTGGCAAGTTTTGACTTACTACATGGGTGTGTTTATTCAGTGATTTTTGGTCTTAACCTTTTTCTTAATAAAACACCAGGCAAATGTGTAGAACTTAATGATTGTCACTTTAACTTAGAATTTATCAGGCACTGAAACGTCACCTTTCAGGTGAAATAGACCCTCATCACCAATCTTGCACGAGTCCAAGTTCAAGCACTCCAAGCTGATCAAATCTGAAAGGAAAGAAGACATAAGAAAAAACCAGTTTCCTCATTACTCCCTCCGTCCTAAAATAAGTGTTCATGTAGCATTCAAATTTTGTTCCACAAATAGTGTTCATTTAGCTTGTTGGGATGCACACATTAATACAAAAGTGCATAGAGAAACTACAAAAGTGCATAGAGAAACACATAGAGCCAATCAAATGGCTAGTTAATGCTACTTTTATAGTTCCAATGAGGGGTAACATGGTCATTTGCCATGACTACTGATCTGTCTTAAATTTTTCAAATGAACACTTATTTTGGGATGGAGGGATGTACTAATTAATATAAAGTTACACTGTATTTCTGATGTGTTCTAGAAGGATCAATATAAGAAGTTCTGTGCTTCCACAGTTCCAGTAAATGCCGTACTTATAGGCTTATAACACATGCACAAAATGTTATGTCAAAGAGTGCAACACCCTTCTTGAAAGAAAGGGTAAACTCATTTATTAGGAAAAGTTTTTTTTTCTTAGACGACAGTGATTAGATTTTATGGAATAATACAGTAAAATGCTTTACCACGAGATATTCAACATAGTTGTCTTTTAGATATAGATCATATGGTAAACTAATATAGAGATAAAAGAATGAATGATTTACCTTTTAAATGAATTAAACAGGCATCTGTAATGTGGTTGAACCCTAAATTTAGAGCCTTCAATTTGACAAGACCTGCAAGGCAGTGACACCCAATGAGCTAAACATATTTGTAGCCCTGAAGGATATGGAACAGTGTCCCATCCACAGAAAGCTTGAAGCAAAACTTGTGTCTGACAAGATATTAGGTACAGTGAGAGGTGGGTTGAGAACCTAAAAATTTAACCATTAACCTAGCCAAGAAAAATGGTGAACTGATTTCCTATAACAGACTCATGAGTTTGCCAAAACTTCAGTAATCTGTATGATGTCTACCTTCCAAGTTCTCACAGCCTTCATCGCATATGCCACACCGATTTAAATTCAACAAGACCAACGAAGCCAGTCCTGCAATAGCACAACTCCTAGCTTAGTGAAGTTTTGATAACCAAGTGGTTGCCTTGAAGCTGTTTACGCAAACTTTGATGAAAAAATTGGTATACACAGGGAAGTAAAAGAGGCTAATAAATACATAAATTAGTCATTAGTCTAAAAGCTACATGGCATGGTTAGACTTCACAAAGAAGGTACACCCTATTTAAAAACAGATGCCTCCTCCAGTCAAAAAGTTTTTTTTAAAAGTAATAATAGAATGAGATGGTGTTCACTACACCTCACCTCAGCAACAAAAGAAACAAAAATTCTCTTCCTGCCATGTTGCATATGTAGCTGCAACCAGTACCTATAGGCTATAGTAGCTGAAAAGCAGTCTCAGGTTATCTCACTTGGGAACTTTTGTGTTGTCTATGGACACATGCACTCTTAATCAGATCCTTAATCATCCTCTTATGGTAACATATGTAATGACAACTGTATATGGTTGTAGGCACTGGCACTATTTCAGTGGGAAGAGAGAACACCTACAAGGACTTCTTGAGACTAAATGTAAGGTATTTTCGCAGAAGTGAGAATTGATGGAGCAGTATGCCCTGGAAGAGATACAAAACCTGATATAACCTCCAAACAAGCTGCAGTGACTGCACAGCCCTCCAGGTTTAAATGAGCTAGCTTGTGTAGACCTGATTTGAATAAACCAATTTTTTTAAAGAACATTTTTTTAATGAAACCTCATATTACTTACACAGTCAGACCCACATAGGAAAGCGAAGGTAATTATTCATGTTTCCTGAAGTTACCTCTCAGATATAAAACACCAATATCAGAGATTCTGCAGGAAGAGAGTTGTAGCTCTTTCAAATTTGTGAGATCTGAAGAAGGAAAATGGTATTTGTTAGTCTTGGGGATCATCGTAATGTACCATGTATTGGTTTACACTTCACAACAGTCAGCTAAGGCGAGGTGTTACCTGACAAATACTTCAGATCTGAATCTATGATGCAATTACAGTATCTCATATTCAGTTTTTCCAGTTTTATCAAACCTGCAACGCAAACTTCTGTTATTGCATCCAGTGGGATTTAAATATGAATATATTAATAAAGAACAAACAGAATTCACATCATAGGTGTATACAATTCGTTTCAACTTCAAGCGCCAGTTACTGTCCGTTGGACATATGCATGTTGGGACACCAAAAAAGGTTCACGGCTAAATTCAGTTGTCTACATAACAGATAGTAACTGGCGCTGCAAACTCTCCAAGCCTTGAAGCAAATAAAGTGCTAGTCTGCGCATAATTCATAAATGAAAAGCTTAGAGAGATCAGGATACCTTTTAAATGTACAAGTCCACCATGAATCTTTGGGCATCGCTCAAGATCCAAGTTTACCAAATTAACTAAGTTTGCAAAGGCTTTTGCTCCTTCCGCAGTAACAGCAGCACATTTCTTAATGCTGAGTGATGTCAAGTTTGAAAATCCTGCAAAGTTAGGAGGTTATCGTGTCAGAATAACAAAAAGGAAAAAAAGACCTCTAGTACTGGACACCAGAATATCATACAGCTGGCAGAAAACTCAGCTGTTGTGCTATCAGCATAACACTGACCTGATAATGTTTTAAGTCCATGTTCTGAGATTTTATCACAGTAATCAAATGCCAAACTCTGCATGCTTGAGCAATCTTTAAGAAGATTCAATCCACTATCGGTCACATCTGAGCAAGAGATGTCAACAGATAGCAAGGACTGCCCTTGAGAAGCCACTATCTCCATCCAAGCATCAGTCACTCCAGGGTATTCTCCCAGACAAATATCCTGTTACAGGAAGATGTCCCAAGTTAGGTCCTGTTCCGCGTAGTGCACAACAGTAATCCTAAGACTAGGCTATGCAGGCCCCTACAAAACAGTAGATATCAAGGCCTTGTAAGATGCCTTTTGTTGTTCTCTAACAGGCCTGATTGATTGGGACATGGATTATACATCCTTGTTCAGATTCCATAGGAAAGGCAGAGTTACATTATAAGGTTCCTTAATTTCCACACGGTATGGTGTAAAGTTCCCTGCGATTAAGTTCAGCTAGAATGGCGTGCCAAACAAGAACAGAATCATCACCTGCAAATCGCAATCACGGAAAGCCCCCAGGGATGCCTCCGTGAGGCATCCGCACTCCACCAGCTCATTGAATATCTGCTGAGTAAGATCCCTGGGCAACATGGAGAAATCAGAGTACCTATTCATGTCCTGCAATCATTCCCATCAATTCAGCCAAGAACAAGCACTCCTTCAGGAGACTACAAGCAGGCAAGGCAGCAAAACCACCTCTCGGACTTTGGCCACACACAGCTCCACAAGGGACGGGCACCGGCCCGGTGCTGTCCCCTGTGCTCTCTGGTGCACATCAGCAGAGTTGATGCGGGGCAGCGTGTGCAGCAGCCACTTGAAGCTGCCGCTCTTGGAGAACCTGGCGCTGTAGAGATCATCCTCGTGGACCAGCTGGCCCCTCTTCCTCGAGCAGGCGCTGCCCATGGCGACGGTGCGCGCGGCGTGCACTGAATGGTAACCAATCACTCCTTCCCTTGATGGGCTCAAAAGAAGACACAACAGTATGGGTTCTGGCTGATGATTGTGCGATTTTTGACGACCTTATCGTCCATTCCCCGAGTGATTACGAACAGTGACACACTTCGCTTTCTTCGTCTCCTGCAGCAGGCACCATCAAAACGTCGTACAGTTTCCAGATATTTTGATATTGAGAGACTTGCCAATGACACACTGTCAGTCCTAAGTGCAATAAAGATCACAAGAAAAAAAATGATCCAACCGCAGTAAAATCAACCATCACCTATGCAAGGAGCAAAGCATAAATCCTGCGACCCTATGATTGAAACACCAAACACAAGTAGCAGCATCAAATTTTCTAAACAATCAGAAAAATGCCCTAAATCCCCAGCCCATAATCACCAAGCCAAGACGAAAATTCGCGAGCGCTGCGACAGCACTCTGGCTGAACGGATCAACAACAGCCGAAAAATCGCCCAAATTAACAAGCAACAGATCAAATCTACCCGATCGTGTACGGGATTCTCACCGAGAAGCCGCTGAACCACCGGGCCAGGGTTTAGCCTCGGATTATGGAGTTAAAATAGCTTGCGCCTCGAATCATCGTCGCATCTATCTATCTAAACGAAACGAACCCGAGAGAGGGGAGGGGGAGCGAGAGGGACACGAAGGCGAGGATGGAGAGGCGGAGAAGAAATGGTTAAAGCGAAAGCCGAAGCAGCGGGTGAGTTCCACGTGTCGCAGGGACGGACTGCGCCAGTATTTGGGGTTCTCCCACTTACATGTGGGCCTCGAAGCATTGTGTCCACCGTGTCAGTGACTGATGCTGGACGGAGGGTTGGTGGCCGATGGAGATGCGGAGATGGGGGCCACCCCACAGGGAAGCGGAGAGGATAAGGCCGAGGAGGAGAGCACCGGGTCGCCCTGCCGCCCCTGCCGGTTTTTGTGGGCCCGTGGCCACTGGTCCATCCTGCGGCCTACACGTGGGCCCGTGGTTTTAGTTAATCAGTCACGACTTTTTTTAATTCGGTTGTGGCGTATTCCGTACTCCGTACGAGTACTGAACGGTTGTGGCGTCCTGCGCCTCCCGCGGCCTATACACCCTGTACGGTTAACGGTTGTATCATGTATGTATCGTACTACACGTACGTCTGCATTTGCGTTTAAGGTTGTGTATATACTGATTTAGGTTTGGCACGTTAGAGAAATATATATTGCACGGGATAGATATGGCTGTGTAGGTGCATATCGATTATGTACACGTATTATAGGTTTTGTTTGCTATACTAACGTATTTATCTTGTTGAATCTCGAAGACAACCAAGTGGAAGAGCCAAAAATCAATAAAATCATCAATGAGTAAATATATCTAAAAAATATGTTCTATATTTTGGGGAGTATCATAGAGGCAAATAATAAGTTTGTTCCCGAACTTTATACATGAGGTCAAGTCAGTCTCCAAACTTTTAAAATGTTCAATATAATTCCTTAACTCTCGTTTTTTATCAAACGTGTTCATATGCACGTGACGTTGTAGGATGGCATGAAGGCCGAAGGCAAACTTCTTTTTTATCGTTAAGTCTACGGCGCGATTGGTCGCGCTCGCGCCGAAGCGCGCGACCTGCGCGGCCTGCACGTGTGTTATGGGCCAGTGGCCTCGCCCAGCCTACGTGATTTGATGGACTGCTCTTTACATGTATGTACGTACCGCGGCCTGCATGCAGGTTATGGGCCAGGGGCCTCGGCCTACGTGCTTTTATGGACCGGTGATTTTTGCATATATGTCTCTTCATATGTCATTCTGTACATAGCTTTAGGAGTGCAGATCAAACACGTGAGAAGCTGGTATCGAAAGTTAATTAATATATTTATACTAGCTCATTTTACTTTTTAAAAAATTATGATAACTTATATATTTATTGTCTGTTTTTTATTCCGTTTGCACCAATATGTTTCTTATAATGACAGCAACAAAATAAGCCCCATATTTCATATATTTTGAATTTACTTTATTTATCCTATCACCTTATATGCGGTGGCAACCACAATTTATATATAAATATATAGAATAAAACTTGACTATATATATATAAGTTGATAGGTGATACACTAAGTAAGCTGCTACATCATATTTAATATAAATGAGTATAATATCTTTATATAAATTGTTTTCAAACCTATAAAATAAGTTTTCACAAACATATTGCTATCTAAACGGTATTTAGGTAGGTTAATACACTGTTTTTTACAAGTTGATACACATAAGTTGACATATAACATATACGTAGATTGATACAAAATATTACTACAAGTTTTAATAACACTAAAAAGAAGTTGTCACTATAAATTAAATGAACTAAAAAACTTTAAATACACATAAGTTGATACACTACCTCCACATAGTCTGATATTACTATCATAAATATAAGTTAATATAAATAATTGCATAATTATATTGTATATGTAAGTTGATACACGGTCTCTCCATATAAGTTGATACACATTAGTTATTATCTAATATATACATACGTTGATACAAAATTTCTATATAAGTTGTTAGTATCACTACATATATTGACACTACAACTCAAATGACCTGAAAACATATGCAAAGTGGATCTTATTTTGTAGGTCTTGTCATAAGGAGCACAACATCGCAAGCGGAATAAAAATCAGAATCCGTATGTGAGAGAAATAGTCTGTTGAAAATGATAGACGCGTAAGTATAAATAAACGTGAGGTGTTATTGATGCTGACGTGATCCATTCACCTTTCCATTATATAGAGGTATTGTTGAATAGCATATGGTAACGTTGCCTTGCCTCGGTGTCGCTGGCTGGTGTCGCGTAAGATTCTGAAGTTACATGGGTTCGCGCGCTTGACTATTGCGCGATGGGTCGCGGCTTAACGCAGTCCCTTTTTTATCCTTAGCTCTTGCATAACGATAAGTGGAACCCATAATAACAAATGTGGAGTCCCTGTGCTCTCACATGTTCCCAAGTGCCAAATTTTTTAAATTTTTTTGGGCCGTGTTTCTTGGGGCTGGAAAAATTTCTCCAGCCCCTTTGATCAATAATACCGGTATTAAATCAAGTCAGTTTACAAAACTACCTTCACAGCATTGCACTATTTCGCGAGACCTATCTAATGAGGTCTTTGACCGCACGATTAGAGGATGGTTACTGTAGCACTACTATAGCAAATCATGGACTAATTAGGTTCATTAGATTCGTTGCGCAAAGTTGTACCCATCTCTAAAAGGGTTTTGCAAATAGACTTCGTTTAATACTTCATGCATACAAGATTCCTTTAAAAGATTTTTCTCCCAGCGGTTGTGAAACACGACCTTGGAAAACGATATTTAGTCCCAGTTGCAGCGACCGGGACTAAAGTCCGAGGCTTAATCCTAGACTCATAGTCCCGATTGTGAAATCGGGTATAAAGCCCGTTTAGAGTCGGGACTAATACCCATATTTCCTACGTAGAGTTTGTATCCTTCTCTCTAGAATAACACATAAAGTTTGTTAGTCCTTTTGACCAAGAGAGTCACTTATAATATAGGTAACGTATCTTATACAAACCAACTTCGTATGCAAACTATAAAAACTCCTATCACGACCGTTGGATCTCCATCCGAAGATCAGAGCAAGATGGGAAACTTTATCACTTAAATCTTCTCACTATTACCTTTGCTAATCACAATTATTCTAAAATCCTCCTCTAAACTAAACCTGAAATGAAGGGATCTTTTTTTACCGTCGCACTGTTATGAGTCGAGATCCTTCGACGTCTCCTGATTCAACGCAACGCCGCCGTCGGGATTGCGCCCTCACCTGCAGATCGCCACCGCCGCCGGCGGCCCTCACCATTTTCTCTCACGCATCAGCATTAGTCGATCACATCAACTAACAAACAACACATGAACGATGAGGGCACAAGCACGATCCCAGTCCCGGCGGCGATCTCCGGGCAGCTGCAACCTGCAAGCAATTGAAATCGAGCTTCTGCTAATCACTGATCGTGGCCTGACACGATGTGGCTTCTGATCCTGCCTTGCCCGTGCACGGTCATGAATTCGTGCGCTTTGTCAGGTGCCAGCGATGGAGCTGCAAGATTGGAGTAGCAGTAATTCGGGCATCTATAATATTCGTGGATCACGGCGGCGGCGACGGCGGTAATCACCAGGTCTCTAAGGCGGCGGCGTTGCGTCGAATCGAAGACAACGAAGGGTCTTGATTCGTTACGGTGCGACGGTGTAAAAAGATCCCTCCGTTTCAGATTAGTTTGGAGGGAGTTTTAAAAAAATTATGATTAGCAAAGCTAATGGTGGAAGGGTTTAAGTGTTAGAATTTCCCACCTTTCTCTCTGGCCTTCGGATGGAGATCCAACTAGTGGCGGAACTGGAAATAAAATTAAAGGGGGGCCAACCGGTCAAACAAACATTTTCCAGTTCAAAAATTTGACAATTTATTCTAATTTTTCATTGTCCGCGCAAGCATGCACAAATTAGCGAATGACTACAATAATTAATTATGCAATGGCAATACACAACAACGATTAGTTTGTAAAACTGGCCAATATACCTTACATATTCATTTAAATTTTATTGTGTGATTCTTCACCATATTGAAATCATCAATAACTAAAATTTTCGTGAGCTTCGTTGCTATCACTCTTAGTACAGGGTATCAAGGATTCTTTTAGGTTTTGCCTTGGTTTTGTATAATAATTTGATCTAATTTCATAAAAAAATCATATGCTATTATGCTATTATGGGACAAGAAATTAAATGGGAAAATTAGAGGATATGGATTAGAGAAATAGGGCTTTTAGAGTCACGGTGACTGCCTGCCCAGCGTCGTGTTCTCCTCTACCATTCTACTTTCTGCACTTTGCCTGATACAGATTGAAAAGAAATGTGAGAGATGCGAGGGCGGAGAGTGGCTCCGAGCTGTCTTGTTAGAGTCATAATGCCCGTGTTGTTGGTGTACCTGGATCAAACTTGAGCAATTGGCTACTTGTGCTTGGCCCCCGTGGGCTACGGCTTGCCAACAATGGCTCATTAGCTAACAAATTAAGGGGTACTGAAAAATTTTCTTTTTATTGGGGGTGGCCATGGCCCCTGCCGGCCGCCCCCAGTTCCGCCACTAGATCCAGCGGTTGTGATAGGAGTTTTCATAATTTACATACGAAGTTGGTTTGTATAGGATACATTGCCACGTATCATATTCCTTTGGAACTAGACGTGCGACATGGTAGTGCAAAGTGATTAATCCACATGTCTTTGTACCATATAGGATCCCAAATAGTTTTGTTTTTATCATCAAACTATTGCACAAGTATAATTTTCAACCATGAACTATGAAACTGGATATCGAGGGTCCTTCAACTATAGAAGCCGGACAATTTGACCCTTTTAAAGTGGTTTCAAAGGCGTTTTTCCATTTTTTGGACATTTAAAGAAAATCTATTTAACCTAAAAAAATCCATATCTAATTCATTTAGAAAAAGAAACTGGAACAAAATTTTTTTCTAAAAATATAACTTATCTGTTGGTGCTCTATTTGGGGTTATTTGCATCTTATATTTTCTATCCCTAGCGTTTTTACAAAAATCAATAAAGCACATGGAACATGAACAAATAATATTCCAATCTATACTATAAAGAGAATAACTTTTGAAAACACTTCTCACCAAAATTAGCCACACCCACCTCACCTGTCATAAAAAGCGTTGACCAAAGGGAGGGGGAGACCCATTTTATCGACGTTGTAAGGTGATTTCCCCCTCGAAACCTAAAACTTTTTTCACCCAAAAAGGGGCCCATCTAAATATACCCACATTTGTACCCACGTCTATACACAATTATTCCGTATCGCTAATAGACAATAAATTGAAGAGTTTTTCTCCATATAAATAAATGCCAACTATCTCTCTATATACATGAAAAGAGCGAATATAAAATATTTTTAAAAGCACTTCGTACGGTTTGCCATGGCCCACTAAAGTGACACTATTTTAGTACTTACATGTTATCAGTAAATGTACGTGCCGCAGAATTGGGACACATACGTAGAAAAAAGTTTAGCACGCGCGTGCCGCGTGTGCATTGCAACTAGTAACTCAAAATATTGTACCAATAGTGAGGCTATACTTTTAGAAAAAAGGTACCAATTTCATATTTTTTATAATTTCAAATAAATTAATTATAATTTTTTATATTAAACTTCTTTTATTTAAATTTATATAAAACAGAAAACCACTTTGAAACCATAAAAAAACAAAATTTGTCTGATTTTTATAGTCCGATAATTCTTAGTGTCCAGTTTTATCATTGAGGGTTGAAAATGGTTATGATCGTTGAAGGGTGTAAATCAAACTTTTTTCTATAGTACTGTATTAGCTAAAGTAAACGAGGATTTAGGCCCAAAGAAACAAAAGCAATCAGTTTATGACCGCCGGTGCGACGAAGGTAACGAAGCCGTTGGGCTGGACATTTGTTCTGAAGCCGCCGTTGAGCTGCTGCTTGCTGAACTGACCGAGAAAATGTCTCCAGTGCTGACCCAATCCAACTCGTCACTTCCGAAACACAGCCACCAGAGACCCCACGTCCCCACCCGTCAGCGCCACACCAACCTGCTACCGGCGCGGTGGCCCCGGGACCCACCTGGCAGCAAATCCGCCGCCCCCATACAATATCCCGCGCGTCGGCGTCGTTTACCAGTCTCCCCTCCCGGTCGTCGGTCTCGACTCTCGAGCGACCGCGCCTCCCTGCTTCCTCCGCCTCCCCTCCCGCCCGGTCCCGGTCCTGGCACACGGTTTCCACGCCAGCAAGAGCCCCCACCGCAAGGATCCCATCAAATCAAAAAGGGAATTCCTGAGAAAGTGAGGAGAGAGCGCGGAACCCTTCTTCGCCGTTTCCGTCCAAGTGTTGTTTCCCCGTGGAGTCGTGGGGCAGGGTTTGGTTGGTGGGCGCTAGCTGGGAGCGGCGGGGCGGAGGCATCGGCCGGCCGTCTGCGACGAGGCACTCGGAGGCCGAGTTCTCTTCTCTCCGGTGAGTAGTCCCATTCTTGGAGCTCCCCGGAGTTTTGTTTCACTCCCCAGCTGCGCGTTCCCCGCGATCGGTTGCGGTATAGAATGTTGTGCGTGGTCGGGCTGCTGTCTTTTGTTGGTCGGCGACTGTGGAGTAGCATAGATTAGCTGTTTGGCACGCTGACAGCAAAAAAGGTTCATTGCTGGTCTGTTTTTGGTAAATCTTTGTGGGATAAGATTGGCAGAAACGAGGAAGCTGAATCCGGCGGGCTGATGGCAAAAGTTCCTAAATCGGGACTCCTCGGATTGCGGGCTTGACATCAAGATTCCTGAAGCTACTGTTTTTTCCCCTCCCCTTTTGAATTGAAGCTAATAGTACAGTTTGGTAATGGGTGGTATATCCCATTTGAGGCCTTCTGTGTTTCCTTTTCTGGCACCTGCTTGTTCTGGTGTACTCCTACTGATCAACTATCATATGACAGATATGGATAAATTCTTCTCTTCTTTGCCGGTTTGATCTCTCGGTCAGTCCTCTTAAAGTCTGCGTAACTGTTTGGACTGTACCAATTATAGATGCCGCACAATATAAGCAGAAGCTAATTTTTTTTCTCTTTCCTTTTTTAGTTGCTTTGAATATTAGAGCACCTCTACTTGTATTGTATAATAAATGCATGGTTGAGGCTTGTGCCAAGAAAAATCATAATTCATAGTGTCCGGCAAATTGATAGGCCAAAGGAATTCATATATCAAAATAGTATCTGCATTTGCAATCAAAGCATTCCATTCCTAGATGGTAAATAGTTCAACTCACTTCGGTTTAGACAGAGAGTGCATAGACATTTTTTGCTTCCTAACCAAATATAGATATTGTGCATACTTTGATGATCAAGTATATCAAGTGTCAGCTCATATTGTACTACCAGTAGCTAATTTTGTTTCTCATCCATTCCAATTTGCAAAACTGAATTCTTTATTGTTTTTTTCTGTTTGGATTGAACCTACTAGAAGGGAAAGGAGGACAGCCTTCACTGTGGCGAACATATAAGACAGTTTCCAACATATAAGACAGTTTCCTATCCATAATGTGCTCTTATAAAGAAATCAAGTACAAATGAAGCGCACCGTTGCCCTTTGTTCGAGGATTGAAGACAGGTAGCGTGATGGTAGTTGCTACAACTACTGGGATGTTTCTTGTCTGTTTTGAGTCTCTCTGCCCCTGTTTTGGCTCAAAACAGAAAGATGGAAGCGAAGATCATGTCCTTTCAGGACATTCCAATTCGTGTAAGTTAAAAATGACATCTGGGTGATCATGATGAAACATATCGACATAGTAGCATGTCTAACCTGTTTGTTGGATGAAGTTGATACTAGCAAACATGAGACACACTTGTAATTTTTTCAGTGAGTACATAACATTCACCATTGGTTGTGACGTATTGCTTTTATTTTTTCAGTGAGTTCTTCTGAAATGAGGTCAATTTCTGATAGAATTACTGCAAGTCCGCTTCGAGTACCTGCAAGTCCATCTAGATTTTCATTGTCTTCGCCACCAAGTCGAAACGAGCCTTTAAACATCAGCCTTGAACATGTTGTTAAACTGACACATAACTTCTCACCAACATTGATGATTGGTGAAGGTTATTTTGGAAAAGTATACAGAGCAGACCTGCGAGATGGACGTGTCGTAGCTATCAAAAGGGCAAAGAAGGTAATTTGTTTTCTCAGGCAACTATACTAGCAACTTTCCTAGCTACAATGATTTAACTTTTGCCCACATGTTCCCTAGTTGTGTTGGACGCTTTGGCAGTTATGAAGGCCTATCTTTGTGGAGCCTTATTTAGACTGTTGAGCTTATGTTCTCTTTCTTTTCTATAGACTGATGCTCACTGCCACTCATGCAAATTTATATGCACTGTATTGGGGTGGAATCAAGATTGAGCTATAGAGTGGCTAATCCAGGTTTTGGTAGATGATAGAACCATTAAGCTACCATATTTATAGACCAAAAGAACAGTAGATGGGTATTGATCGATGAACTATGTGCTCATATTCCATTCTTTATTCCAGCGATTGAGGATAATGCTATGTGCTGATCTTTATTTTTTTGTATGCTTGTTCATAAGTTTCGTTTTGCACTGGCAATTATCTTCTAAGTCACACTTAGCAGTATGAACTGTGGCTTGATATAGTTTCATTTTTCAGGAACACTTTGTTTCTTTACGTGCTGAGTTTAGCAACGAAGTCGCATTGCTAAAAAGTATTGAGCATAGGAACTTGGTCCAATTGCTTGGTTATATTGACAACGCCAATGAACGGATTATTATAACTGAGTATGTATCAAATGGCACTCTTAGGGAGCATTTGGACGGTAAGCTGCAAACCAGATTGCTACTTTGTTGTTTGCCTTCCGGAAATGTTTGATCTGATATTAGAAATCATCTTTCAGGTCAACATGGTCTAGTTTTGGGATTTAATCAGCGGCTTGAAATAGCTATAGATGTTGCCCACGGACTAACTTATTTACATCTCTATGCAGGTATATTTTACATGTTTCCATTTCTTAAGCATTGGGCAATTTGATAAATACCACTTAAATGTCCTTCTACCCCTTTTTTACTTCTTTACCTTTTTCATCCACCTGTACCACATCACAACAGCAACAAGGAAAACACAGTAAACCATCATTTCTATGGATTTTTTCTTTGAAGAGAAGATATTCCTTTTGCTACTAATGGTTGTTTCGGTTGGGTAATTGGGATCCAATTCCTTAGTGTTTAGCTCAAATTTGAATTAAATCTGAATTTTGTAGAGCAAAACCACCCAATCCAAATAGCCATAAGAAGTTCTGACCAGATTTGTGTATGATCAACCTCTTTTGGTCTTCAATGTAGTACTGCATATGAACTAACCTCATGGATATGCAAAATTGAAACTATCTTCAATAAAATATAAGCTATTGTCACATTTATGCGCGTTTACTATTTTAGTGTTGATGTGTTGTATTGTATGTCCAGATAACAGGAAGATTCTATTTTGTTCACTCCTATTGGCAACCTGCATATGTTTGTTAACTCATAGTTTCACGCCATTCTCTTTTGCCTTTAGAGAAGCCCATAATTCACAGGGATGTGAAGTCATCGAACATTCTACTCACAGAAGGCTTCAGGGCCAAAGTGGCTGACTTTGGATTCGCAAGAACAGGTCCTACTGACCCAGGGCAGTCACAGATTCAGACTGACGTGAGAGGTACGGCTGGCTATGTAGACCCAGAGTATCTGAGGACAAACCATCTTACAATCAAGAGCGATGTGTTCTCTTATGGTATTTTGCTCCTGGAAATTCTTTCTGGCCGTCGTCCTATTGAGGTGAGGAGGGGTGCAACAGAAAGGATTACAGTAAGATGGGTATGTATTCACTAACCTCCTTTTGTATTCATATCAATTCAACCTTTGATGTTTTTGCTGATGTATTTTTGTCAGTTTCCGATTAGTGCTGTCGATGATTTATTTATGTAGGACTACGTCCTTTCGATTCCTCTAAAGTGATATCTCCAAGAGAAGTAGATCTGTGTGCCAGTTAGAAGTCAAAGACAGATTGCAAACAAATTAGTATAAATAGAATGGATTTGGAGTAGTGAGTGGTGAAACAAGTAGTAGTAAGTTATAGAGTACATATATGCTCATTGTTCTGTGGGTCTTTTGGGGGTTAATTTTCCATGCACCTCTTCTTCATGTGTTTGCTTTTTTTGTTTCTGCATTCTGGGCCTTCTGGCAGCGTGCATGCATTACACTAAGAGAGTTTCCATCAATTCTCTGAGCCTGACACATGATCCTTCTTATCTTCAACTCGCTATAAACGTACTCAAAAGTCAAAACAGTTAACTGATGAAAACACAAGACAATGGCTTTGCCAGTGGTAGTTGCTAGGTGGGCCTTTTCTGTTGTCATTTATATTCTAGTGTTTAAGATATCTGAAACTCAATCTATTGCTGATGCAGGCTTTCAATAAATACAACAGAGGCAATGTTAGGGACATACTGGATCCAATGCTAACTGACGCTGTAAACGAGGATATACTGAACAAAATCTTCGATGTGGCCTTCCAGTGTGTTGCTCCTACCCGGGAAGACAGACCACCCATGAAAGAAGTTGTGGAGAGGCTGTGGAAGATAAGAAGGGATTATACGAAAATGCAAAGGATAGCAGAATTGACTCTCTGAATTCTTAAATCATAAAATGAGAAGGATATCAGAATTGACTCTCTGAATTCTTAAATCATCTGATCCTGGTTGCCCTTTTTGCTGGTAGAACAGGTTCCAAGTTCCTGGTGAAGACCGAAGATTCCCACAAAAATAATGCAAATTTGTGATTGTAAACCAGAATTTTGTACAGGGTTATAAAATTGTTGTTTTATGTTGTATGTCGGGCTCTATGTTTTAGAGATCAATGTGCCGTACGCCTGTGATTGGTGGTTTCCCTGTATAGTCATTAGCCCTTATCAAGTTAATCTGTTCAGTAATCTTTATGATCAAGGAAAGCTTCTTTTTGTGGCTCTTGACTTTTGGAACTGACAAGACCTGCATTGTTGTAGTAGTAGGAAGGAAATGATTCACTACTTCTGGATGTAACTAGATATACAATAAGAAAATCTAATCCCTCGCTTGTCACTTGTATAACGGAAAATTGACCTAGGAGAAATCAGTCATTTGGATGCAGCCAAAACCCAAATTTGAAACAAATGTTAGAGCCATCGCAATCGCAAAGGTCCCAAATTGTACCTGTTAATGGTACAAACATTCTATCAATTACAGCCGCGGTTTAGAGAGCAATAGAAAATTAGCTCACTAGGACAATCATCTGCAAAGCTTCTTCCTTCAGTCAGTGGCGATGGACAACCTCGGTGCAAATTATCAGTACCACTTCTACAGGCGCCTGTCGTGTGCCACTGCACTTCCTGTTCAATATTAAAACCCATCCAGCCATCCAGGTAGTTTTGCTGTTGCCCTTCAAAGACGTGTCCGGCATCTACGTGTGTATAATGGCTCATCAGAATACCTAGTGTACATAAAAGAAGCCGGCATGAAAAAGAAAATAACAATACTCATGAGTGTTGTTTTGGTTTCTCTCTCTCCCAATAGATTCACTCAATGACAAAGATAGGCCAGGCAGACGTATGCTTAATGATCCTGTTCGAAGTAAGTCGACTATGGTAAAATGAAGTTTGCTATGTTTACCTGCTTTATCGTAATCTACCACATAAACCTTTGTGTTCCAGGCTTATGTTCCCAATGGAATGGTCGGAACAGAAACATCATGAGAGTAAACAAGTCAGCAGTCCCATAGAGTAACCCCAGAGCATGAAATTTTCCATTGCCGATTACTGGAGAATGAAGAAACAGTAGGACAAATGGAATTGTATAGTATCTGAATTCAACCAGCGGGGCAGGTATGAGAACTAGCGCAACTGACAGAACAAATGATACGACCCAAACCCTCATCTGCGATTTCCCTGTAAGATGAGAAAATCAGAAGATTCAGTTCATTGTGATCTATTAAAGTAGTTAGCTTCCCTAATTATAAATAAAAAAAGAGACTTACCTAAGATGTTGATGATTGAGAACCACGAGTACACATATAATGGAATCAACATGTATTTCATCATCCAGTTAACTTGGATAACCTTTCTCCAAATATAGAAGGTATAGTGTCTATTGTCAGCAAGAAGATACGGATGAGCAATGCTGCATCAAAAGAAGGGTTCATTAAACGTTGGGAAATATACAGAGGATAAAAGGACATAATTGTCTAACTAAAAGAGCAAAGTGAGACGACCAAGATTCCTACGGCACTGCACTTGAAATAACGAGTCATCACTGATAAGAGCCTAAAGGTTCGGCACAAATTCTTTGTGGTAGTTCACATACTTGGACTAAAAAACCAACATGAAGTGCCTAGGTAACACACCTGAAGAAATGTACAGCAACGAAGCTTAAACCAAGACCCATCAATACTACCAGAGAACTACATGTTTTATTCTTCCCAGACAATTGGAATAGATTCAATACTCGGCTGGGAGTGAAATGCCATGGTAGGAGGGCAGCAGCTGAAACTAGACCGAAGTACAGAAACTGTGCAAAGTGGGGCGAAACAACATGAGCCTCCTTAGCACCTGCATCACTCAAAGCAAGGGAGTGCTTTTAGCAAAGTTTAAACCTACTAAAAAACAAACAGCTAAGCCTTCTGAATCACTTAAAGGTAGGAACAAGCAGAGATACAATCACCTAGTACTATACCGCCATTCCAGATTACGAATGCAACAAACGCCACCATGACAACTGCAAATGGAGCAAATGCAATCAAAAGTTTGCACTTTGAATTCCATAATTTCAAGCAGATGTCCCATACTTCCTCTGCAAGACCTGAACATTACTCATTAGTCATACATCTTAGATATGGCATCAAATGATTGCATGAAATATAAAACCGGAATCCCAGCAGTTGTAAATGTGAAGTTCTTATCTAAAGGAGCAGGGGCACTCACTGTTGTACAATTTAGTAGATTCAGAAACAACCAAAACCCAAATTCGAAACAAATGTTAAAGCCATCGCAAAAGGTCCCAAATTGTATCTGTTAATGGTACAAACATTCTATCAGTTACAGCCGCGGTTTAGAGAGCAATAGAAAATTAGCTCACAAGGACAATCATCTGCAAAGCTTCTTCCTTCAGTCAGTGGCGATGGACAAACCTCGTCCAAATTATCGGTACCATTTCTACAGGCGCCTGTCGTATGCCACTGCACTTCCTGTTCAATATTAAAACCCATCCAGCCATCCAGGTAGTTTTGCTGTTGCCCTTCAAAGACGTGTCCGGCATCTACGTGTGTATAATGGCTCATCAGAATACCTAGTGTACATAAAAGAAGCCGGCATGAAAAAGAAGATAACAACACTCATGAGTGTTGTTTTGGTTTCTACCGATAGATTCACTCAATGACAAAGATAGGACAGGCAGACGTATGCTTAATGATCCTGTTCGAAGTTCAAGTCAAGACTACAGTAAAATGAAGCTTCTATGTTTACCTGCTTTATCCTAATCTACCACATAAACCTTTGTGTTCCAGGCTTATGTTCCCAATGGAATGGTCGGAACAGAAACATCATGAGAGTAAACAAGTCAGCAGTCCCATAGAGTAACCCCAGAGCATGAAATTTTCCATTGCCGATTACTGGAGAATGAAGAAACAGTAGGACGAATGGAATTGTATAGTATCTGAATTCAACCAGCGGAGCAGGTATGAGAACTAGCGCAATTGACAGAACAAATGATATGACCCAAACCCTCATCTGCGATTTCCCTGTAAGATGAGAAAATCAGAAGATTCAGTTCATTGTTATCTATTAAAGTAGTTAGCTTCCCTAATTATAAATAAAAAAGAGACTTACCTAAGATGTTGATGATTGAGAACCACGAGTACACATATAATGGAATCAACATGTATTTCATCATCCAGTTAACTTGGATAACCTTTCTCCAAATATAGAAGGTATAGTGTCTATTGTCAGCAAGAAGATACGGATGGGCAATGCTGCATCAAAAGATGGGTTCATTAAACATTGAGAAAATATACAGAGGATAAAAGGACATAATTGTCTAACTAAAAGAGCAAAGTGAGACGACCAAGATTCCTACGGCACTGCACTTGAAATAACGAGTCATCACTGATAAGAGCCTAAAGGTTCGGCACAAATTCTTTGTGGTAGTTCACATACTTGGACTTCAAAACCAACATGAAGTGCCTAGGTAACACACCTGAAGAAATGTACAGCAACGAAGCTTAAACCAAGACCCATCAATACTACCAGAGAACTACATGTTTTATTCTTCCCAGACAATTGGAATAGATTCAATACTCGGCTGGGAGTGAAATGCCATGGTAGGAGGGCAGCAGCTGAAACTAGACCAAAGTACAGAAACTGTGCAAAGTGGGGCGAAACAACATGAGCCTCCTTAGCACCTGCATCACTCGAAGCAAGGGAGTGCTTTTAGCAAAGTTAAAAACCTACTAAAAAACAAACAGCTAATCCTTCTGAATCACTTAAAGGTAGGAGCCAGCAGAGATAAAATCACCTAGTACTATACCACCATTCCAGATTACGAATGCAACAAATGCCAGCATGACAACTGCAAATGGAGCAAATGCAATCAAAATTTTGCACTTCGAATTCCATAATTTCAAGCAGATGTCCCATACTTCCTCTGCAAGACCTGAACATTACTCATTAGTCATACATCTTAGATATGCATCAAATGATTGCATGACATATAAAACCGGAATCCCAGCAGTTGTAAATGTGAAGTTCTTATCTAAAGGAGCAGGGGCACTCACTGTTGTACAATTTAGTAGATTCAGAAACAACCATCTTCTTACTTTTGGGACTACTAACTCGTCGTCTTCTCAAACCTTGAGCAGCAATTTTGTTCTCCCTGCCAGCCACTACTTTGTTTGACTGATGTGTTGGTTCATTGTTCTCATGAGGAACATTTTCATTGGGATACAGGTCTTGTATGTATGAGATAGCTCCATCGGCAGCAAAAAATATAATCCATATTACATTTGTCTGACGAAAAAGTATTGACAAAGCACCAAACTGCAGCAGAAAAGAAATTCATTTAAGTTGATGACAATCAACAAATTCGTATTGCATGTTCATGTTCCTACTCTTAGGTAAAACCTATAATTTTAACAATCTAGGAGTATGTTCCATTAAGTGTGGCAAGATGCATAGGGAAAAAACTCAAAATCCATATTACAAGGCGTCTATTGTCTACAGCAAATAACTGCAGTTAAAATGGTTAGCCTATAGACTATAGAGGATGATGTGGAGTCTCAAACAAAATTATGGATCCTAATAATCTTATGTTGTGATTGCAATGATACTGTATATATTTAACACAATGTGTCAACTTATCTCAATGAATTCTATAAAGCATTGTTCAAACGCTCACCATTGCACTGATCCAGAACTGTTTCTTCAAGCAGAACAGGTATGTTGCAAGAACTGCAGCTAATGATGCGACATCAGTGTAATAAAGAAAGGTGAAGAACCAGTGAACAGGATACAGTGCTACAAGAATAGCATAATTAGTTGCCTTCCTCTCTCCAATTCCTGGCCGGATGCACAAAAGCAGGTCATGAAAAAGAACAGCGCAGATCATTGCCATGATAATGTTAGTTGATCTGAGAGCTGCTGTGGAGCAAAGAACGTCAAATGTTTCTGCTACCCGAAACATCCAGGCAACAGGAAAGAGAGAAGCAACATATGCTAGTGAAACATAATACCTGCAAAATTGCAACAACTATCCATCATGAGGTAAATTTGACCTTGAAGCAATGAGGATTTGTCAAAACTCACAGGCCAGGAGGGGTGGTGATCATGGGATCCCATGTCAAGAAATCTCCACGGCAATACTGCTGTGCCTGGCGAATATGGAAGATCTCATCCTAAACATAAGGCATGGTTAGCAGGTCATTGAATGGTTTTTCATGGTTTACTAAAAAGTATTTGTTCCTTCAACTTATGAAACCTTGACAATTCCTTTTATCGGAATCCATGACCTTATGATGCATGGAATAAAAATATTCCCAAGGACACATCAATCACCAAAGTGGCTTTGCATTATTCATGTAATGAAATTGGCTTCTCCACTCTTATGAAACATAGGTGTATTGTCCGATCATTTGGTGAAGTTATTTCCCATAAGCACACAATGCATATCCAGTCATTTTATCTACTACTAGTAGTTCAACTCAATTTTTTGCTTCTCTCATCCTCAATAGGCCTTCGAGACCAGATGAAATAGCATTCCATAGAAGCACACTCAACAAGCGTAGCATCCTTGGAATAGAAGGAACTCACCATGTACGGCTCTGGCACGACGGAGTTCACCAAAGCCGCGATCGGGATCGCCCACGCGGCCACCGCCGCTGCAACAACCAGCCTTCCCATCCCCGAGACGGCTGGCTCAGCCCTCCGATTCGTCAACTCCTCTCCAGATCCAGCCCTGCGCCCGCGAATGCGTTCCCTCCCTCCCTCCTCACGAGCCACGGCTCGCGGGACCGTCGGAGGCGGCCAGCGAAGAAGACCGCGGCGTCGGGAGTGACTCGGGAGGAATTTCCCGCGCGATACGGCCCGGCGGTGCAGCAGTGCTGGTGGTCTCGCCGCCGCCGGAGCGAGCAGCGATCTTGCTCGGCTCCGGTTCGGGGGCTTTCGGGCTTTCGGGTGGGATTAGACTGAAGATTTCGGGCCATAGAGATAGGCCCAGCCCAATCACTTAAATGGGCCTACTGACCTGAGAGGCTAACTGGCCAACCTGGTAGGAGGCCACAAGCCCACAAACGTCGGGTGTTTGCCGAAGAGCATCGTCATTCCGTCATTCGCCAGATCTCCGATCCCCGGCCCTGAGAACGAAGACGGCGGCGGAGCTCCGGCGTGTTTAGGCGGTGAGCCTGCGCCCTTGCGATTTCCCCGGCACTCCCTTCCATGTGAGCTATCTACTACTCTCTTCTATGCCCAGCCCCATGTCTCGTTGGTTTTGACTAATCAGTTTGCGGGTGAAATTTTGCCAATTCGTTGTTCCTGCGTCAGTCGAGAAATCGCGTAAAGACTCACTGTTAGTAGGAGGCCAAGGAACATTAGAAAGGGCGATTAGTTCCTAGATTTTGTGATGCCCAGGCGCGAGAAAGGCACTTTAGATGTAAGATTCACCGAAGCTAAGTGAGTGGAGGGGAGCTTGAACCAGCTTTGCTAGGACCTTGATCTCGCGAAGCCATGGGAGCATGGAGACATGGCTATAGAAGTGGAAATTGCTCTAAAAGAAGAAGTGGAAATTGATGGAAGGAGAATAATATTCAGATATCTAATCTGAAAGGTTAGGGTGCTAATGGAGAATGTTGGAACTGGTGATTTGTTTCTATTTTTCCTTGGGCCATTTTCAAACTTATTGTTGAAGCAGATGTCTTTGCTATAGCGTTGATCAATTATTCCATTACCTTTTTTGCATTTCCTGGCACACCTGAGACTTTCATAGATCACTGTATGTCAATAGCAAAGCGTACCTTTAGTCCAACATAAACTGGCAGCCATCAAATTGCCACCAGTTAATGAACAGTTTAGAAACCAAGATTTTTTTGCTGGAGACTCCAATTGCTAACTCACCCAAACTTGATGAGCATTTGCTAGCGATGCTAAAGGTTTTGTTCCATTTTTAGCTAGGATCGCTTGATTAGCATTCCCTGTGAGTGTGCCTTACAATCACTACCATCTTTGCAAATTGATATTTTTCCACTAAGCCATTTCTTTTAACCCATGAAACCCCAATTTTGTAGAAACAAAACATAAGTGTTCCAAGGGCTTGATTCAAAAGCTTCTCGGGTGAGAAAAGCATAGGGCTCACTCAAACTAAACAAGTTGCAGCTGATGTGCTTAGCTTAGATTCTTCGTTCGTTGACCTTTACTAGCATAAGCTTCCTTTTGTTTCATTAACTCAGCGAGCGCCTTTTGCAGCTCGTGTTGTACTGAACTTTGAGAACTTGTTTAATTGTTTTCTTCCTAATATAAAGATATGAAGCACTCATGCGTGTTGTTGAAAAAGTAACAATTCAATCCCCATATGAAACTAAAAGAAACACACTGCACATAGTTCCAGATAAGACTACTGGTATGTAGAACTGTAGTTTTAGGTGTTTTGCCATCTATAATTATTTTATCATTCTTTGTTAATTTCATCCTTGTGGGACTAGGATGGCTGCATTAAACTGTGCTGATGGACCCGTTTATATGCCTAATATTATTTTGTTTATGACCTTTGAAGATTGTTGTCAGCGCGAAATTAATTTAGGTGCTGGTGGGAATGGCAAGTACAGCTTGCTTTGTGATTGTCAGTAAGAATGACATACCAATCTATGAGGCAGAAGTTGGATCTGCACCAAAAGTACATACCTTGGACTCTATTTCCTTCCTTTATATTAGATTCACATTGCACTTACCTATATAGCTATATCTATAGCATTTCATTTTTTTTCTCCTTGACATGAGCCATTTCGTTTTGTTGATATGATATATTGGTATGTTAAAGAATATCGATACAGAAATAGTTAATAGATCAACACAATTCGTGTTGGATCAGGATCTTCAGATCCATCCCTTTCTGAGCAAACTTTAAAATGTTCCATGAAATACTTTATTTGTTGAGAGTTGAGACTAAAGCTGTGATGTGTGTCACTATATAAAGATACATAAAAATGTAGTTTCACTTTAAATTCTTTATGGCAGGGTTTTTTTTTTTCTTTCTGGAGCAATTTATCCATACTGAATTACAAGGATGTATAATCTCACCATTTGCTTTCTGTGGCAGAAAGAAGATCTGTCTTATCACCACCAGTTTATCCTGCATGCTGCGTTAGATGTTGTTCAGGACCTAGCATGGACCACAAATGCAATGTGAGTATTTTATTGGTCGTGTATTTTAATGTAGGATGTGGGAAAATAATTTCACACCCCAAAGTTGTTCTAACATTTTATATATTGTTGACCTCACCTATGAACTTATAGTATTTTGCATTCTTTTTGTCAGGTTCCTGAAGTCAGTTGATAGATTCAATGACCTTGTAGTGTCTGTTTATGTAACTGCAGGTCATATCCTTCAAAAAGTGACGATGACAGTCTTTTTGTTGTTTTACATGACATTGACTATATATCATTATCTTCATTTTTCAAAGTTTGATCATAATGGTGTTATTGTTTCTTTAACTGCAAGCGTGACACATACCAGATTCATGTTGCTTCATGACTCACGTAGTGAAGATGGAATAAAAAGCTTTTTCCAAGAGGTCCATGAACTTTACATCAAGGTAAGACAATTATTGGTCACCGACAGTGAGGATGATTTCCCCACTGCATTCTAGATTGCTGAGTGCTGGACCAAGTATGCATTCATATCTCTGGACATGGTATTCAATTGTGATGCCTCTATTTATCTTGTTCTTTGCGGAAGGCATTATTTTCAACAGTAGCTAGTTATCTCTTGCGATTCTGACAGTGATGGCACCAGTCTAGAAAATTGCATGGTTTTTTTTTTTAAATTCTGTATCTTGCAGAGTTGATTCTGATGTATAGTGTTGTGCGTAATTTATATGATGAATACTGAAATGTACATCTAATGCATCCAAGTTTTGAAATTGCCCTACTTCAACCTACAATTCTCTTGTTTGACAAGTTTGTTTACTGTCGTGCAGATATTCCTCAACCCACTTTACCTGCCTGGCTCTCGCATCGCATCCTCTCATTTTGATACCAAGGTCAGGGCCCTCGCAAGGAAGTACCTGTAATATGCGGGCATGGAGATGGAGGTTTTATAAGATTCACATCGAAGAAGCAGGCAGCAGAAGAGGCAAACGTTCTGGCGTCATCTTTCCATGTCCTCTTTGCTTGACTCTGAGAATTGCTGAAATGGGATGTTATTGGCTTGTTGCGCGTCACAGAAGTCCGAGCCTCCTGTAATTTTTCTGGCTTCGGCTTGTGTCATGACCCGTGTATCATATTTTTAGAACCAAATGATGTATGAATCGTGACTTCTGAGAATTTACTCGATTCCAGCGCGCAATACAAACTTGAAAGGATTGTGTTGTGTATGGCAGATCTGTGAACGGGCTCCATCTCCGTATAACATTGTCCTGTCCCAGGGCTAGATACGGGAGCACGGCTATGCGAATTCACTTGTTTGATGTCACAGCACAATCCGACCGCTCACTATGCAGAAAAGATCACTCGAGTGAGATTTGATGAGTACCAGTCCACTACCACTAGAGAAGCAGAAGCTCAAGTTGTGTCTGTGATGTGGCCCTTTTTTCTCCCCCGCTTTCTGCCAGCCAGTCTCCGGTCTTCGCCACTCGAGTTCGACAAGAGCAGGCGCACGCACGTCTTCGTGTAAAAGGCGTGTCCCGATTGCGCTCGCGGCCGTGCACTCATGTCGCGCCAGCCGGTAATCGCTCGCTCCTAGCTGTCGCCAACATCGGCCGCTGTCCTGTCGCGTTGCACAGGCGATAACAGTATCCGGTTGGCGTCAGACAGCGCGGCCGGCGCGTGGCGTGACGATCCGCGCGGCGCCAGTCGACACGGCGGCAACCGGATTCATGAGAGGATCTTGGGGGAGATCCGCGCCGATCGAACCCGACGAAATTTGTTTAGATGTTAGAATTAAGAGGGTGAATTTGGGAGTATGATGTCACTTCATAACCATTGTATCACTGTAGCATTTCGTTTGTATTTGTGAAAAATTGTCCAAAAATTGATTAATTAGGCTCAAAATGTTCGTCTCGCAAAGCACAACAAAACTGTGTAATTAGTTTTTGATTTCATCTACATTTAGTACTTCATGCATGTTATGACATTTTGATGTGACAGGGAATCTTCTTTTTGCATAGTAATTTTGGGAGTAGAATTTGGGATCAACCAGCCCTAAGCACGAACACCCACCCGCTCCTTGCCTCTGAATCTGTTCCTGAGCCATCGCCTGTGACGACAAGAGACTGAGATGCCTAGCTAGGCACCCTACCCTAGGCCAATCATGTGATGTGCCGTCTCCTAAATCCCGTGGCCTTCACGCTCGCCGCCAGCCGGATCAGGATTAGGTCTCCTGATTCGGCTAAACTCCAGAGCCGGGCTAGGGGTTGCAGGTAAAGCAGCGCTTGACCGAGCAAGCATTGGTGGCGAATGGCGTCACGGCGCCAGCCAGCTCAAGCCAGTCGCAGACAGTAGGCGAGGGGCGAGAAAGACGTCGTGCCCGCTGCCTGTCTTTCGCTTTCCCGAGATCCTGGTATCTTGGGCGACGAGCACAGGCACTATCCAAGACGACGACGCTACCGATCACTGCTTGCGCTTGGTGCTTGCTTCCCTGGGACCGGAACTAGCACGCCGCATTTAAAAACAACCGGGAGATTAGCGCGCGCATTATTGGCCCGATTGCTCCGTGCTCTTGGGAACACACGTACTACTGTCGAATCGTGCCACCCCCACCCGTCTCTGCCGCTCCGGCACATGCCTGGTTGGCCCGTCCAGCGTGCGGTCGTCTCCAGGATCATCGGCTGGTACGTGTGCCTGGTGCGGTGGTGCCCGGTGGGCTGGCCGCTGCTCGCAACAGGCCACGGGCACGGGCAGCACGGAGACGGCGCGCGTACAGGTACTACAGGAGCCTTCGCGCTCTGATTTCTCTGGGCGAGGGTTAAAAGCCGGAGAGCGACGACACGCGCGGACGGCCAGGGCCAGGGCTGGCCTTTTTGACGGATGGGGGCGCCCGGGCGTACGCGGCGGATCTTACCGTCCCGTACCATCAGATCCTTGGGAAAACGAGAGGTGCGCGCGCCGCAGGGGCTGCTTGTTCGGGGCTACTCGTCGGCGTCGGCGTCGGAGTCGTTCGTGGTGGTGGTGGTGGCGGGGCGGTGGCCGGTGGGCGCCCTGGACCAGCCTACGCGTGCGAGCGATGGCGCTAGGGCGGTAGAAAAAGGCGTTTGCATTTTTCAAACCGCTGGCACGCGCCGTTGGTAGTGGCTGCGGGCAAGAAAGTCTTTGATCTGGTGTTGGTTTGAACCCGAGGAAGGGAGCTAGCGCTCTTTATCTCGATCGGGAGAGGAAGTTGGACTCGGATGCACGGCTTTACGCGAAACGAAATGGAGGTAGTTCTTGATATGATGGCACTACGGCGGTAGGCAGCTCTCTCCCAGTTGCTTCAATGGCTCTCGTGCGCTGCCGTGCTCCCAAGCGCAACAGCGATGCATCGCTGTGACCTCGAGCCGTTCTTTCAGTCCTTCAAGTCCCAGAAAGGCTCTGATTTTCCCACCGCCTGATGCCAATCGTTTTCGGTTTTCCGTTCAGTACGTGCGTCTGAAGAGAATCGGCTGTGGTTACACCGCACGCCACAACTTCCCCGCTCACTGAAACAGAAAGATGTTGAAACTTACTGAGAGCGAGAAAATGACCAGCATCCACCCTAGCAGTCTAGTGCGACACTCGGAGCACTCGCTGGAGAACCTGAACTCTGAAGCAGACACCCCCGAGGCCACGAGCCTTGCCGTTCGCCCCTTTTCCTCTCCAGGGGCCACCGGGCCATGGCCAGATGCGACTCCGCCGCCGATGCGTCACGGCGCACCGATATGATAAGCCAACCCAGCAGGCGCGAACAAAACACCGCGAAAGACCTGTTCCTTTCGTCCCCGATCCGGGTGTCGCCGCGCCTCGCGCCCTCGCCTCGTCAACCTTTTTCCTCCCTGACCATCGCAGGGACACCACACCAGATCGGAATTCGGAAAAAACAGCGGCGCCCACGCCCACCCGCTCCCACCACGCCGCATGCATGGGGACGTTTGGGCCCCGATCTGGTGCGGCGCCGCCGGCAACAAGCGGCCGGGTCGGTCCATCCACTGCTACTGATATGTTCAACTTGACCTCCCCTCTTTTCGACACGACTTGCCGGAGGGGAGGGGAGATGAGCGTGAGGTCCCTTTCGGCCGAGGTGATGGACGTTGCCGAGCGCGACCGGTGAGTGCGCCCCGGATATGCCCGGATCGCCGGCCGCCAAACTTTGACGAGCACTGAGCACCCGTACGTCCTCCTCCGGGCTCCGGGCCGAACAGTCACACTTCAGGTGTACAGTGCACGATTTCGTCGTGACATAGTCTGTACTAGCTGGCTCGACGAGAAAGAAAAGGGCACCAAGAAGCGTGCTAGCTGTTTGCAAGTCTACGCACGCAGCGCTTGATACTTGGGGCCTTTGGGGAGGAGAAAAGCCGACGCCCGGTTGCTATGCTATGCTAGCTTACGTCCCTGTTGGGCAGTTCGGAAACGATTCCACACCGTCGTGGTGAGCCCTGCCTGTGCGTGCATATGTCTGTTCCTTCTGAATCTGGAACAGATTGCCTTCTCGATCTTCCGCTTTTCTCCACTTTCCGTTGTGCGGCATCAGGATCGTCACTGTACTCAAAACAGACAGTTCTACTCATGGGGAGAAAAAGGAGACAAAGATCTTTTTGTACCCGAGGGACTCAGGGACATCGTGTGAATGGACAATATATGCGTCGAATTAATCACGAATGCGCGCACATAATGCTGCAACTACATATCGAAATACTTACGTCCAAGCAGAGTTCGCCAGCTGCTGGAGACAGCTACTTATACAATACAAGTAGATAAGACTATCTTGTTTCGAGTGTTTTTTATGTACTGCTTTTTAGTAGATGAAGTCTCTAAAAAAACCTATAATGAGTTGTAAGAAGAACCAACGGATGTATCCGAGGATGAACTATATAATAAACGTTGATTGTATCATCATTTATAGGATGGCCACATGCTCCTTCAAAAGCTAGTTAAACACCCTAACCTATATCCCTTTGTTCACGAAAAATGTTGACGCTTCAGGTACCAATCCAAGGGGTGTTGCACATAGACGAGGAATGGGACAATCCAAAAGATATGTTCTGATCTTTTCGTCCTTTTTCCTTTTAGCAACGTCAACACTTTCATCCACTCGAGCAAGCTATGTGTTTGGTTCATCCATTTTGGCACTAGCTTAGAGGGATCGTCATTGGCTATCTTTAGGTTCTACTCAAGACTTGCAATCGATAGATACCATGGATAGGTATAAACCACCTCGCCCTCCTCCGGCACACCCTGTGTGTCAGTCGTCAGTGTCACCGTACCATCAACTTTTCTCACTTCCTTAGGCAACAGTATTTTGCGTTGATACATGCGCATCATACAGAGGCCCTGTTTAGTTCCCGGTCACATCATCAAACTTCTAAAAATTCTCTCCAAACTTCACTATTCACCTATCACATCAAATATCTCTCCTCATGTATGGAGTACTAAACGTGGGTAAATAAAAAAACTAGTTACATGGTTTTGATGTACACGAAGAGACGAATCTTTTAAGCCTAGTTAGATCATGGTAGGACAATGTTTACCACAAACAAACGAAAAGTGCTACAGTGTCCGATGCGACTTTTTCACTTCACTTTTTACCTTTTTCCAGGAACTAAACACCGCCAGAGTCTCTTTTTCTTAACACAAACGGCTGTCAGCTGTCACTTGGGTGTGTTTAGTTCCCGTGGTAAAAAAAAGTCACATCGGATACTGTAGCGTAATGTAGTACTTTCGTTTATTTGTGGTAACTGTTGCCCTATCATGACCTAACTAGGCTCAAAAGATTCGTCTTGTCATATACATCAAAACTATGTAATTAATTTTTTTATTTACCTACATTTAATGCTCAATGCATGTGTCATTTGTTATATTTAATGTTTCGATGTAATGTCGATATGATGGAAAATTTGAAAATTTGGGAGAACTAAACAGCCAGCTTATTAATTTTCCAAAGAGCCTCTGTCCGGGAGGGAATCTAACACACAACGCTTGATCTAGGTTGCAATTTAGATTTGTTAGACTACCTCCAACAACGAAGACCCAAATACAAGACCCATTCCACTATACGAGTCGTGCACAGTAAAAAGAGTCACTACCCAAATCTCCTACACTCCAATAGAGGACCCAAATCATCTCCACTGCGCCCCTTCCCTCCCCGCTCGACCGCCGCACGCCCGGAGCCTCTGCCGCCACGTCGCTAGAGCCCTCCTAGCAGGGCCTGCGCGAGCCCTTCGCCGCCGCTGCGGGGTTGCCGCTCCGCACGCCGGCCGCCGCGGGCTGCCCGTCGCTGCGAGGAGATTGGAGGGAGCAGGGGAGAGGGACGGGGCCGCGACCGCTCGCGAGGAGCCGTCGTCGCCACTGCGAGGAGGCGTCGGCGGAGAGGCGGGGCAGGAGGCGTCGTCGCCGCCACGAGGAGGACGGGGCTATCGGACCTTCGAACCGGCAATCCACTTGGGGGTATCCGAGTGGTTGATCTGTAGGCGGCGCGATTGATGAGCTAGTAGCTTAATGGTACACAGGAGGCACTGATTTAGACAGGTTCGGGCTACCCGGAGGTATAATACCTACGTCCGGTGCCGGTGGTGTAGTTTGTATTGCTTGTATGGTTCGATGTGATGCCTGATGCCCCTTTCTAGGGACCGTTGCCCTCCTTTATTTATCCAGGAGGTAAGGTTACAATCTGAGTATTTTCCATATGGGACTATTTAGAATAGGGAGGGTCATAGTACGAGTCTACTAGGACTAGGTCTTCTTTGAGCCGGCCGCCGCCGTCCTCGATGATGGGCCCTAGGGTATCCATATCCTACAGGGGCCACCACGCACCTTCGGAGGCCGGAGGGCACCGCCGTGACGCCGCCCCGCGCCGCACCACTCGGTTGCCGCGGCCGCCGCGGCGGAGCCCTCCGCACCGTCGCCACTGGAGCTCTCCCGATCAGTCGCCGCCTTGGAGCCCTCCCGCTCGGGCGCCGCCTTGGCCGGGCGCCGCCGGGAGGCCATCCACCGCGAGCCTACTCCCTCGACCTCGTAAACAGCTTCCGCATCGGCCCTCCCCTCCGCGCGAGCCGCTGGCGCTCCTGCCCTCCGCGCGAGCCGTCGATGCCCCGCTCCACTCTTCCTACGAGCCCGTTTTTAAGTTGCGTGGGAGGGATGAGGCATTTTTGCGTCGCGAGGGAGGGGGGAGGCAAAATGGGTCCTATGATTGGGTCTTCTGTTGGGGGGCTGTTTTGAGCTAACCAAAACACGGGTCTCTATTTTGCATCTTATGTTTGAGATAGTCTTAGGGTTTGCTGCAGATGGAAGAGGCTCGAGGCTGGAGCTGAGTAGCTCGGGTTGCAGGAGAAGAAGACAGCTAGTCATATCAGATCGCAATCCAACGGCTCCTTATAATCCAGCATTGGTGCCATGGTGTGGCCGCGGACCCGCCGTCGTGGGAGATGAACTCTCAAACCTGAGCTTTTGGACTGAGGAAAATAGTAGTCTCCGGTCTCCCTCTATTCCAAATGTATTTGGGCGGGCGGCCGTATGGTCATGTTTAGCCCAACTCGATTGGACTGGATCACTGGACCGGTAGCATGACCACCTGGCTCCGTGTACGGCCTAATCCGAGCTTCGGGTCCAAACCTACGGCGCGCAGCGGGAGTGGGCACGGCGGGCCCACGGCAATATCCCGGATCTCACTGCCAGCGGATACGCTCGCTCTGGGCTCGCTGACCCAGAAATCCTCTGTAGGTCGAAAGCTCGGCCTGCCCCTCCATCCCCTGCGCCGCCTCTCCCGTGTGCCCTCCCCTATTGCCGCTCGCCTTCGCCTTGCTCCTCGTGCTCTTGGCGATGCCAATCCCATCCATCCCCGGCGGCCGGCGCGGCCCACAGGCTACGAAGGCTAGCTCCGCCGCTAGGCTACGGGCGCTGTGGATAAGGCGCAGCGGCAGGCAGCTGAGGCGTGGGCCGGACGAGGCGGAAAATGCTGAGGTCATAGTCCGGCCGGCCGGCCGCGCGTACGAGCGCAGGTACTGCGCGCCCCGGCGCGTACAGCGCGCGAATCACATGGCGATGATTCAGTGAGTGCGGGGAGGAAAAGACGTGGCGCCGGCTGGACCGGAGCTGCGGCCAAACCGGCCGCGTCAGTGCGGGCACTGTTCGACGGGATCGCGCGGGGAGATTTGCTCTGTGCGGCTAGATAGCCCCCGGCCTCTAGCCAGGACGGAGCAGGCGAGCGGCTAGACCACGGCTAGCAATTAGCCACGCCTACAGCAGCTAATGCTGTAGAGGTGGTACTGCACGGCACTACTACCACCGATGGATGCATGGATTCCCCGGCCGATGTTAGAATTGAGAGGGTGAATTTTGGAGTATGATGTCACTTCGTATGATATTTTGATGTGACGGGAATTTTTTTTTCATAGTAAATTTAGGAGTGAAATTTGGGATCTAAACAAGCCTTAGTTTGGCACCGTCCAAAATCCGGTGCCGCTTTGGAGCTAATCGAAGTCCTCACAGTTCGGTACAACGTTCATTCATTGGTCGGAAATGTTAGCTTCTGGCGGCTGAGTTTTTCTTCATCCGTGTGAACGCATGGCATTTTGATTCTTTCGTTGGATTTGGCATTACTTGTTTATAAGTAGTACTATACGTGCGCAGACGGTGTGCCCCGTATACCAACTACCCTGGGCGATACCTGCTAGACGTGTCACATGTCATTCCGTACAAGAAAAGTCGTGCGGGAGCGCGCGAGGCTGCGAGCATCGGATCCTCGCTTCCCCGTTCAGTCGCTCGCATAGTCGCCTATTCTCACATCCTGGCACATCAAGCATGCAAGAGCTAGTAGTAGCGGGCCTGGTAAAAAGGTGTGCCGGCCCGGCCGGCCGGCTAGTGTAGCTGCAAGCACTGTTCGCATTTGGTAGCTAGCTTCAGGCAAAATCTGGCATAAGATTTCGACCCATTGGCAGCCGCGCCAGGCTAGTCGAGGCAGCGTCGAGGGGTGTTTAGTTTTCAAAAGTGGTTGAAAAATAAAGTGAAAAAGTCACATCAGACACTATAGCGGATTGTAACACTTTTCGTTGTTTGTGGTAAATATTGTACTACCATGACCTAACTATGCTCAAAAGATTTGTCACGTCGTGTACATTAAAACTATGTAATTAGTTTTTTATTTACCTACATTTAATACTCCATGCACGAGGAGAGAGATTTAATGTGATAGGTGAATACTCCCTCTGTCCCATAATATAAGCATTTGTCGATTTCTATGCATCACCTTTGACCGCTCGTCTTATTCAAAAGAATTATAAAAATATAAAATTTATTATGATATACTTAAAATATAATAGGTGATACCCTGCCCGCGTTGCTGCGGGAATTTCTACAAAATTTGAAGATGCAATTTGAAAGTAGAACCACTAAAATGATTGCATCCCGCTATTTTTTGCAAACAACAATGTAGAGGAAAACACATTCATTTTATTGAGAGAACTACTTATAAATTTGTAGCATGGTACTCGACTACTTGCAAAGACTAACACAATGCATAGCCGCATAAAATCAGTAGAAGAAATAAAGTCATGATTCTAGTGGATGATGATGTGGACAGCTTGTATGTTGAGAGAAGGTCTAGTAGATGGTGACGTGAACATCTTGCATGTTGAGAAAAATCTAACCATAACTTGTAGTGGGTACCAATTATATAGGTTATATAGATACGAAGATAAAACATGTCATAAAAAATAAATAATATTTTCATAATTTTTTTGAATAATACAAACGGTCAAACATGAACGAAAAAAGTTAACAAATGCTTATATTATGAGGCGGAGGGAGTAGTAAAGTTTGGAGAGAGAATTTTTGAAAATTTGGTGGTGTGATTGGGAACTAAATAGGGGCTGGATCAAAATCTCCAATGCTTTTTGAAAAGGAAAAAAAATCTCCAATGCTGACATGGCTACTACTCGTGAACAGGAAGGGATCGGAGTGGAGAGAGAAACGGAGAAAGAGGTTTGGCCACCGGTCACTGACCAGCTAGAGTGAGAGTGAGTGAGGTGAGGTGAGTGCTGAGAGAGGCTGAGGCTGAGCTCGCCTTCTCTACGCACAGCGCTGCGCGACGGTGGTCCCGGCGGCCGGTTTCCAGGGATAACAAAGGCCTTGTTTAGAATTGGAATGGTGAATTTTGGAGTATGATGTCACTTCGTAATCATTGCGTCACTGTAACATTTCGTTTGTATTTGTGAAAAATTGTCCAAAAATTGATTAATTAGGCT
This sequence comes from Echinochloa crus-galli, assembly GCA_900205405.1. NCBI lineage: Eukaryota > Viridiplantae > Streptophyta > Magnoliopsida > Poales > Poaceae > Echinochloa > Echinochloa crus-galli. The sequence continues at coordinate 988,396 of OAMR01000183.1, read as the reverse complement.
TAAAATATTCGTCTCGCAGAGCACAACAAAACTGTGTAATTAGTTTTTGATTTCATCTATATTTAGTACTCCATGTATGTTATGACATTTTGATGTGATGGAGAATCTTTTTTTTCATAGTAAATTTGTGAGTGAAATTTGACATCTAAACAAGGCCAAAATTCAGAGATAAAAACTAAACCCCTCTCTCTATCTCACTCTCACGCACGCCCAATGCGCTACGGCCACCCGGCGGTCTTGACCCCCGTGATTATTTATAGACGCCCCCAGCTGCCGCTCAAAGCGACAGCTGGAGGTGGAAGAGCCGAGGAGGTCGAGGGAGCAAGCAAGTAGCTAGCCAGGTGAGGCCGCGAGGGGGGAGAAGGTCTCTACAAGCCGGTGCCTCCTTGCGCACGGCGGCGGGCGGCGGGCCCCCGCCCCCCGTCCCGTGCCGGCGGCTGTTTGCCCGGCAGCCTGCCTCTCGTTCTTTAATGCCCCTGCCGCCGCCCGGTGCTGCGTCAATTCCTTCTCGCTGGGGGGTACGGCACTGGGCGCGGCGCGGCGGTGTTCTGAGATTCCGTAATATCTTTGGGGCAGATCTTCCGTGCTCCTTTTGTCCCCCACGCTTTGTCGTTCGTTTGCTGTTGTGATCAGCTGATCAGGTCATGTCATCACCAACACCTACGCCATTTTTTTCTCCCTCGCCTCCAATCTACTGCTCCTGCTGCTTGCAGTAAATTAAATCTCCCGGCAACTGCCGCAGCTGTGCAGCAGTATGTATGGGTACTATAGGTGATGAGCTCAATGTTGAACGAGTCCTAAAAAATTGCTGATACCATCCCATCTGGCGTTCTGGCCCTGGGCAATAAATCCAGGAGGAGTCCAATGCAGCGCGCGGCGGTGGGAGTGGGAGGGGAGCTGATGGATGGGATAAGGTAGCAACGAGGTCAGGTCAAGGGCCGTCTGGCGTCTGCTGGCTACGTGCGGGCGTGTGCGTTGGTTTACGGCCGGCATGGCCATGGCCCATGGCATGCCCCAGCCAAAGGCGGCCGGTCAGGGTCGTGTCCGGTTGGCCGGCGGGGTTTTGCCTCGGCGCGGTGGTCCGGGGGTGGTCCGGTGGTGGGGCGCCGCCGGGATCCTGATCGGACGGCTGCGGGCGTGCACATGCGGTGTCGGCTCGGCCGCGCAAGCGGTGGTCGTGCGCGCTCCCTTGTACTCCGTACTCCTAGTCCTGTGTATGGCCTGGTCCTGGTCCTGGTCCCGTGCGGGTTGCTGCATGTGCACAGCGATCAGCTGCTGTCTTGGCAGCAGCCAAGTAGATCGAGCACCACTTGTGCTGGACTGTTGCTGTTCGCTAAGAGGTTTTGGTTCATCAATCGCTTGTCCGGTGCGGGCGTTCTTGTGTCATTTTCTTGAATGGCATTACCTAGGACTAGGGCCTCTCTTCTTTTCTTTTGCACCTAGAGCATGGCTTTCACTGTGTTATCAAGTTACTGCTCTTTTCATCACATGGTGAATGTCTAAACTGTTTTACCATGGAAGTAATCATGCAAAAATCTAATTTCGTATGCTTGTTTCAGACATAGTTGTGTGGTGAATAATTCTTCATATTTTACCAGGTATTGAAGCCAGAGGCTTCATCTTTGGCCCAGCCATTGCGCTAGCCATTGGAGCAAAGTTCATACCGCTGCGTAAACCTAAGAAGCTTCCAGGTGATGTGATTGAAACAACAGTAAATACGAACCAAAAATTATATACTAGGTCACTGCAGTTGAAAGAATGTAACAGTTTGGCATATCTCTGCTTTCACGCGATTTTGCCTTAATTAGTGTTAGATGAAGCAAAAGAGCTATTCAAAGTTGAATGTTTTTTTTCCCACAAACATCTTAAGAGCTAACTTTGAAAAAGAGTACAAAACACCATATGCTACATACTTTACAACTATATCATAGCATATCTAGCACACCAGTGAAAACAAATGTTACATGGAATTGACACTATTATTTCACTGTGAAATCCTAAGATAGTAGTACTACCAATAAGATATGCCACAGAGTAAAAACCATATCATAGGATTGCTACTATGTGGAAGTATCGTCATATAAAAGTTTGTTAATATCATTTGTCCAAAAGAGAACCATAACTAGCTAGTCTCATTGTAGAATGCAGTTTTGTTATATATAGTTTCAGGATGTACCCATAATGTTTTTGCTTTCACAATGCTATAGGGGATGTATTTTCTGAAAGTTATGCACTTGAGTATGGTACGGATTGTTTGGAGATGCATGTTGGAGCTATTGAACCGGGGGAGCGCGCCGTGGTTGTGGATGATCTGGTTGCAACTGGTGGAACTCTTTCTGCTGCAATAAAACTTCTTGGTCAGTACCTTCCTAATTGCATGCTAGTATGTTTAATATGTTATATATATGTGCGAGTGCAACCCATCAGCTTTTGATGGTTGTTCATCATAAGTCGTATTATTTGCTCCAAATATGTGATTAAATCAGCATAAAGAATGTTCCGATAGGTGTTGCGCATATTTTCCTAGTTAATGTTCGTTATCTGGTACTAACAATGGAAAAATACTATTGTTTGACTATTATTTGTTCTGACATAAAAATGTAGGAACCTTTTCCCATTATTTGTTCTTCAGTGTAATGTAAAGATGCTATTCATACATGTTGTTCATGTTTTCCTGTATGGAGGTCTATTGGTTTAGTATTAGAACAACCACCAGTGCATTGGAATCAAGCACTCTAACTTTTCGATGAACATCAGCTGCAAATTTAATCTTGTTACACTATATATCTCCTCTAAAGAAGGAAATAATTTTTCCAGCATTCGAACTTAAACCAAATAATCCAGATTTCATGTTATGAGTGAAAAAAAAAAATCTTTTCACCAATGGTTTCTGGATCCAATCTAGAACGAAAAACCAAATAAAAAGGGAAAAAAAGGTAAGGAAAAGATAGAGATGATAAAATCTGCAAAGTATATGGATCGAGGTTGTACTTTTGCATTGTAATTCAGATATTGTTGCGTAAAGAAGTGCATTGAGTATCATGTGGTGTTGACAAGCATCTCAACAACTTAGTGATGAGTGATGACATATAGAGTGGAGGGCATCATGCCCTTTTGACTATAATTGAAGTTTGTCCTTAAGCGGGACAAGCTGTTCATTCATAGGACAAAATCTTGTCTGAACGATATGTCCTATGGGGTAGCTAATTACTTATAGGTATGATTTCGATGAGACTGGATGCGCAATCTCGGTTTTTGATGCTACAAGTGAAAGGTTTGCGAATAAGAATTGGGCACTCAACTCTCATGGAATAAGCAAACAAGGGCAGCCACTGTTTAGAAGTTTTCAACTGTCTTTCTTTCATCTTATTATTCGGATTACAAAATATCGCCTACATAGATTATTGCATGTCATTGATCCTTTACAATATTCGAACAGCTTATGTTCTGTTGTTTTGTTCTCTATTATATCATGCGTTATGGGAACTTGCTCTCAAAAAAAAGTTATAACAAAGAAAGTGGCTTTTCTCTAGTCTTTTCCTGCCTGCTGAAACTATTTGCATTTACAGAACGCGCGGGAGCTGACGTTGTTGAGTGTGCATGCCTCATAGGACTTCCCAAGTTTAAGGTACCTATATATATACATTCTGTTTTAGTTAAGGTCCACCAGTATATATGCTCTTTACATGCACTGTTGAAACTGAGGAAGTATTCCATCTGAGTCTGAAGGGAGGAAAGCTAGACCGGTGTTAAAAAAAAGCAGTGTACTTGTTACTATTCCTATGCGACGGCAGATATTCGTTAAAAAAATGCGACGGCAGATTTTTTTTAAAAAAATGAAACAGATCAACAAGGTGATAATGTTTCCTCCCACCAGTAAAACTCAGAACTCTAAGGTCAAACGGCCTACGGTTATCTGTAGGCTGTAACTTTCAGTGATAGGTGAGTGCGGTCAGGGCTTATTTTTTTACATGGATTAACAAGAACAGCTTACTTTAGTTTACATACCACATGACCATGGATGTTCCTATGGATAGGATTGCCATTGACCATAACAAAAGTAATATGTAAGAGCTACGTACACCTTTTTGGAATCTAGCATATGTAGCGTGACTTGATATTACCAGATATGATGAAAGAGAGGAACATGGATGTACACTTTAGTCCACCTAAAGTTCGCCTCCTCATTGAAGTGGATTTGAATTGGATGGCTATTTTTCCTTAAGCCACCTAGGTTGCTTCAGACTTTCTTTTTTACGAAAGAGAGGAATAGCAAGGTATAACATCCCCTCATGTCTGATAACTGGGCTTGCAATTTTTATGTGCAGGATTTCTACAAGCTCAATGGAAAACCAGTTTACATTCTGGTGGAGTCCCGCAAATAGGACGTTGTTAAAGATCAGGCAACCACCTAAGCTCTTTCATTCTTAAAACTTCTCCTGGTATCCGACCTTTCTAAGTTTTAGTGTTTTTTCACCACATCATGCAAGTACAAAGCTAGCAAGGTTTGCAAATTCACTCGTCAAATCAAATTCAATTCAATTTGTTGGTGAACAGTAGAAGTAGTAATAGCAGTAGCGTGCAGCCTTATAAACCATGGGTACTAATACCGGTTCTCTCTTGTTACCTTTCAGAAAAGCTTTCCAGCTTTCCCCCACAAAAAGCTCACAGCTTCATTCGTTTGCAAGCGCAAGGTGGAATGGACGCCGACGGAGAATTCTGCGGTAAACTGTGTTGAGGCCAAGGCCACTGCTATGTATCTGCATGGAGATCGAGGGTGAGATGGATTGGTTGAAACATTAGTCTTTGTAGTTGTAGCACGTCCCGTCTAGTGTTGTCCAGTAGCCATGACTGAGGGGGTCTGTAGTTATTCCCGCCGGGAACACCAGTGTTAGACAGGGAAGGAGAAAAGAACATGCTGGTGCTGCCCGGTTTTTCTACGAGAATCATGCGTTTTCTGTGATTTATTCAGCTCATTTTCGCTAATGCTGTTCGGCACAATTATACGTAATGCCAGCAGCCAGCATGATGGCAGTACTGGATGGAGTTTCCAAAGCTTTTGTTTAATCAGATCCCAACAATCATACTAGGGTGCAGTTGTACTGTACCTGTACTCCACCTGGCTAGATCCCCGGAGTTCAGAGTTTAGGTTTCCTCCAGACACTAAAATACTCGGCGATGCATTTTTTTTATTATCTAAACATATGCGTGCGTGCAGATGCTGAGCTGTGCAGGTGTTTGGTAAGCGCACGGCCGGGCTTTTCTTTCTCGCTAGGATTCCCAGACAAGGGGCACACGGGCGTTGCAAAAACCTGGGAAAGGTCGGCTAACCTGAGGTCCGAGGAGGGAGACAACCGGAGGAGCCGTTGCCAGCCTGCTGCAATCCCCCGGCGCAGATCCGCGTGTTTCCCTGCCGTCGGTTCCGAAACCCACAAATTATCACCAGATCGTCTCGGATCGCTCGGTTTGTCCTCTTCTGCACAGCAACGGCTCCCCTTAAGAATCCGAGGTTGTACAAATCAAATCGTCATTGACAGCCTAGCACGGAGCAATGCCACGCAGTCGTGTGAGCGCACGGATAATTTTTTTTGAGCAAAGCAACGGTGGGAGAAATTCCCACCTGACATTTATATTGAAACCATATCAAAAAAGAGGTACAAGCACAAGCATTACAGGCCTCAACAGAAGGCAGAGGCAGAGAAAGGGGAGGGATTTAGGGAAGGAGCCTAGGAGATTACATCCACATAATTAGTACACCAGAGCAACAGCTCATCAACGTTTATCTTCGCAGGCGCCCGTGAAACCCACAAGCGGAGATGTTCACTGAGCATGGATGCAATCACTGCATGTGGCAGGTTGATGTTGTCGAAAATCATCCTGTTACGCCGTTTCCAAGCGATCCAGAGAAGCAATAGGAACAGGGTATTTCTGAGTTTTGATGGCCATTGATGGAAAATGCCCGTGAATTGAGAATTGAAGTCTTCCAGAGTAGTTGCCTCCGACAAGCTCTGGTGCAATTGAGCCCAGAAGTTACTGATGGAAAGGCATGAGACGAACAAGTGATCTATTGTTTCAGCTGCTCCAGTGCAGAAAGGGCAGTTGGGATCAGGCGCGACCGAGAGACCGTGAAGGAAAGCCCGGGTGCGTGTGTTACCATGTCTCATGATCCAGAAGAATATCTGCACTTTCTTGGGGGCGAAATTATCCCAGTTGAACTGCTGTAGTCTTATAGCTTCGCCCGGAGGCGAGAATTTCTTGTAGGCTGCAGCAGAGCTAAAATGTGGCGGAGAGGTGTTTCTGATCCATCGGATGTCAGGTTCATTATCTAGAGGCAGAGCTTGAACGTTGGCATGTAGAATACTAAGCTCCTCCTGCGCGGCTGCGGAGAGGCGACTCTGAAGGTTTAGAGTAAGTGTTCCATTCGAAAGCGCACGGATAATCAAGAACCGTAGATTGTTTAGCTTTATCCAAGATTCATATGGCGTAGTTCCAACTTCCAAGTTTTAAAACGGATAGGCAAAATATCCCACACATAACAAAAAATTCACTCCCAGTTTATTTGTTTTTACAACCGATCACTCCTTTGCAATTGCAACGAGATCTTGCGACGACGCCGATCTCGGAAGGCCCAAAGCGCGCAACAACTGGTTCTCAGACGAAGACCTCGGCATGCCGCCGCCAACGATGGCGGGACGCGCCAGCTGCAGCTGCGACGCGGCCCTCCGCATGTGGTGATCGGGGGAGCAGAGCGGCCCGGGCCGCGGGGCGCCGAACTGCTGGCACGAGGCCGACCTCGGCATGCCCAGGCCGCGGTGGAGCCGGCACCGGAAGGAGCCCGGGTGCGTCGTCGGCGAGCATATGCATCGCCTCACATCTGCCGGCGGCGTATCGGCCGGTGCGTCGGCGCCGTTGGAGGCCATACTCCGCCGTCTCGATGAATCGGGGGTCGACCAAACTTCTCCACGTGTTTTTTTTTATCTTTTTTTTTTGCGAATAACTTTCCGTGGTTGAATTGCTTGTACCGTGGCGCACGAGATATTTATATACGCCGCTTCTGTTCCGAGAATCCTGGATCGGTAAAATTTGTACAGAAACCGTGACGGATCGATTGCCAACGGAAAAGGGAAGAATTGACAGCAAGGGTTAGGACCGGGATATTGCGCGACAGGATACTGTTCCGATAGCGCGACCCCGTCCTTGCGCTGTCCGTTTTTTTTTCTCGGTTTTTTTCCCTCCGTGATGTATGTGCTGCTCGGCCCTATTTTCTCGTTGCCCTCTTGGACTCCCAAAACAAATCCAGCCGCCCCTCATCCTTTTTTTTCTCCGTGATATATGTGAATTTAAATCCTGCCTTTAGAAACACAATCTTATTAGAAAAGTAGGGCAATCCATCTCCACATATGGTTAGAGTGATGCATCTGTCTCTAGATTTGTCAATCTATATGATTTGCGTGTGCACTTTGTATAGCAACCTAACTCAATGTTGTTATATGGCAACATAAGTTTTGTTTTAGCTGACAACCTATATGAGATACATGAATCAACATGAGTAGGTTTGGACTGTCAACCTATATGATATGCTCGGGGTGTGTCTAGCAACCTAGTGATTGATGTTTATGTAGCAACGTATATGGTGTGGTAGTTGGCAACCTATGTAGTATACATGGATCAACTTGATTAGATTTGAACTGTCAATTTTTCTATTAGCATGTATCGTGCTGTTTGGACAACTTAAAGCTGTCGATTTATTTTATTTTGAAGTGTCAACCTAATTTGTATGACTTTTCTAGTTGCCAGCGTACTACCATTGTGTCGACATAACTATTTTCATACTACGGTTTTTGTATTGTTTGTCATGGTCAACATGTGTGGTGATGTTTTGAATATGTGCATTTTCTTCGTTGTACATCCATTTTTTTCTAAAAAATACTACATAAGTAATGTCTTCCATACTTCTGGTACATCCTTTTTTATGGAGATGTTGTTTAGTCTCTTGTTCTATTGAAAAATAAGAGTTATTATTTAAGAAAAAAATAAGTTAATACATAATAGCACGCAAGGTGATACCAAAATATATATAGATTGATAGTCATAATATATCGTATATGTAAGTTGATACTCAGAATATATAGGTTGATATAGCGAATATGAAGGTTGATTCTCATAATATATATAGACTGATAGTCCATGGCCACCTTCTTCCCCTCTTTCGACGGACACCGGTTTCACGTACACAAAGACAGCAGAGTAGGGGTTTTGATGAATTCACACTCAAGAGTGCCGTCGGGACTTCACACGCAGTCCATTTTTAGAATATCCAAGACGTTTCTCATGCAGGCTTAATATAAGTGTACATGAAGTAAGTTGTTAGTCAGAATATACAGATGTTGACATTCACAAAAATATATTAGGTTGATAGACACAGAATATATGCAGGTTGCATAGTGAGTTCTCAAAAAGATTAACTTATGCAAAGAGATAGGAAATTTACGTAGACAACTTTTTTATCTCATAAGTTTATTTACACATAAGTTGATGGATTAGTTATATATAACTTGATGGTATATACGTTCAAAAAATATTTATTGTGAATTGTATTTATCAAAGAATATAATTATGTAAATGAAATTAAAAAACTAAAAATAAAAAATATAGTTATTTGTGTGACCACATGACACATGTGGGTCTACGGTCCAGCAAATGTGTACGCGTGTAAAAGCTTCTAATGAAAAGAAACGAATGCTAATCAGGCTTCATCTTGCATGTGGCCCAGAGCAAGCAGAGGCAGGTTCGGTCCAAATAACTAGCCGAGTAGCCCACGCTCCAGCGCTCGCGGGCCGCAACACGTCGCGCGTGCGCGACCCGGCGCGCGGTAGCATTAACGCAAGGGTTAACGTTCCCCAGAGCGTTAACCCTTAATAGCCTCATCGATGGCGCGGAAGCCCAGCTCGGAAATTCCCAGCCGATCCGCGAAACACTGGATCGTGGCGTGGCTCACCAACTCTAGTTGAAGGGGCCGAGAATTTAAGATCGTGTACAAACTCATTCGTGTAATGAACTGCAGCCTTCATTCGTGTGTTCATCTTTATGGACCGTGGCGTCCTCCGGCACCTTGGGCTAGTGCATCTTCAGAATTCAGGTGATAAATGCCGTCACGGGGAAAAAAGTGAACAGGAAAGTGAATGGGAAAATGTACTAAATCATACTCTCCAGCAAGAGGAATATTACACGATTACAACAGATTCGAACTCAGTTATACTACAAGCAGAGTGTGGCCGCGTGGAACAGCGTCCAAATTCAATCTAAGGAATTAGATCGAACAAACCAGACAAAAAACAAGCAAATCGTGGGAGCGCGCGAGATCGATCGATCACAGCATGGGGAGCATCATCTGGATGAGGGGAGCCTGCCGGGACCGCCGCTGCCGCGCCTTGAACTTCCTGATGGCCGCCTTGAGCACCCGCCTCCAGCCCTCCTGAACCCGCCCAAACCAACCAACCAACCAGTGGAAATCCCGTGATGCTCGTGAAGATTTCAGCAAAGCTTAACGAAGGCAGGATCACAGGCAAGTGACTACTACCTTCGCCGGGGAAGGCGCCGGCGGCGAGAAGTCGAGCCTGGCCCTGCCCGTCTCGTGGAGGTTGAGGAAGGACCCGTCGCGCCGCAGCCGCCGGCGCCGCCACCTGGACTTCCCGCCGCCGGCAGAGTCCTTGGGCCTGATGCAGCCGCCGGCCCTCGCCCTGCGCTTCGGGTTGGCGATGAGGAAGTCGGTCGACGAGGCGGCGGCCTCGGCATCGGCCGCCCAGGGTCCGCCGGCACGGCAGGCCGGAGCCGGCGAGCCGCACGGGACCTTGTTGAGCGGGGACCAGATGCCGCTCTGGGAGTAGTCGAAGTCGAAGGCGGAGGGGTCCGGGAACTTGCCCAGCAGCTCCCGCGACATGGACGGCTCCAGGTACTCCACCGTCACCACGCGCTCCACCACCACCACTGGCGCGGCGGCGCTGCCGCCTCCGGCGTTCACCTCGGCCGCCCTACTCATGCTGATCACTTTGATCGTTGGAGATGTCTCGCTCTCGGATTTGGGAGTGGGACGGGGGGTGGCGTGGGAACAGAGGAGAGAAGTGGATGGACCGCCGCGTCCGAAGGGGTAGTAGAAAGCAGTTCGCTGCGAAAGTAACCGTTGGGATAGCTTGGCGTTCGCGGGCACTTGACCGTTGGCGTCCGGGTGTCTCTGCCTATGACCAGTGGGGACCTTTGTTTCGCAGAAAGGAGCTGAGTAGGCCCTCTCTCCCTGAGCTTGGCCAGTGGGCCATGTGCCGAGATGGTGTATATATATACAAGTACAACGAGTTAATATCATGTGCAAATGTGCTTGCCGTTTCAAAAAAAAAAAAATAGAACTGTGTTTTGGTGTACACTGTTTTAAAGTTGCTGACGCGTAAATTAAAAAACCTGTCGATTGTTTATCCTACAACTTGTGTAAAACCCAATATAATTACCTTAGATACCCTAGAGTAATCACGATATTACGATGGACCTTGTAAGACAAATACACAAGCATTTCTCATGCCTATAAGATGAGACGCACTGAATTATCACCAGCCGAAATTTTAACTAGAGGACAGTAGGACACCTGAAGCCAAATGTAATGGGTCAATTGAATTTTGGAAGTATATATGGATCTAAATGGTACAATAATGCTATTGAATTTTGAAAGTATATGGAAATAAATGGTCGCTTGGCTTATCAGCCACCAACCAACAGTATTTTTCTCTCAGCAGAAATCAGCACTAGCTTGACTCGAAATGGGAGCAGAGCAGGTTTGAAAAAGAATCTTAAAGTGTCTAGGGTTGGGCTAGAGGTCTCTTAACCCCTTCCTTTTTTTGCCCATCGGAGTTTTTTCCCAAGAACTTGCCATGGTAAGGGGGAGAAGGGGAAAGAATCACACTTGGAGAGCGCCAGCCACTAGCCAGCCAACAGTACGTATTTTTCTCTCAGCACAAATCAGCACCAGCCACCAGCCAAACGAACAGGCTGTAAATGTGTGATACTATGGAGACTCTCGAGAGTCATTTATGAAGAATAACAAATGCAAAAGATGATAATTTACAAGTGATGCTATTGCTCTTGCAACTTGCAACAATCCTCTCTTGCTCTGAACAGGGGGCATTGGAATGTGGTGATAGAGTCCAACAATTTCACCTGGGCTACGGTTAGCTTGGTTCAATTCAACTATGGAAAAAGTTATTTGGTTGCCGTTTCTTTCATGAGATTCAGGAGCATACAACTGATGCACTTACTCCAAAAATCTCACCTGTTTTTACATGGACGTTGTTGATACCAGCTGTACATAGCTATACCGTTGTCCTCTGTCTGAATGTCTCCTTCTATCTGATGTTTTTCTTTGTGAGGTTCTATCTGATGTTGTGAGCTTCTCATCTGAAGTGGTACGGCAATTTCTACAATTTGCTCAAAATACTCTCAATGATCAAGACACTTTGACCAAAACCATATCAAACTTTGATTTTTTTAATCACAAAGTATAGTTCTTAAATAATATTTAGTTTGAGAGATAGAAAAAAAATCACACATATAGGTTTGCAGTGGTAAGTAGTTTTATAACCTCACTACTACATGCTTATAAGAAAAAAATAGTGTCTACAATTAAAACTTGGAAACTAAAAAAACAATAGTTAGTAACAGAACTACGCATAAATAAGTCCACTGTAAATCGCGTCCAATATAAGCATGAGTCACTTCGCTGGACTTTATTTATCATAACACCGGGGCATATCATTGGCATGACACTCGCCTGTCGCTTCTCGCCGCTCACAGTCGGATACATTCATACACCATCTTACCGCGCATGTGCTCGGTGCACGAGCTAAAAAAACTCATGCCTCCAGAGTCCCAGTGAAACAGCCCACACAAAACTGTGGAAGCAAAAAACTGGGCAGGTCCAGCCAGGGCAGGTGACCAGGTGTTGTTATTGTTACTCGTCGCGGCCGGACCTGTACTTGAGCCCGAACTCGCGGAATCCGATCTCCAGGTCCGCGGCGGCGATGAGCAGCTCCGCCGCCTGCGCGGGCTGCAGGATCTCCACCGCCTCCTTCGTCGTGCGCAGCCGCAGCGCGTCCGCCCCGCGCACCACCGCCCGGAGCCGGGCCACCAGCGCGGCCACGTCCAGGCCCAGCTCGGCGGCGGTGACCACGCCGTCGTGGCCCTCCTGCGCCCGCGCTATCTCCCGCGACAGCGCGTCCTCCTCGGCCACCGTGCGCCGGTGCAGGTCGTCGACGCGCGCCAGCTGCGCGGGGGCGAGGTCGCCACCGGAAAACAATTTTGGGTGGCGGCGGCCGGCGGCACGGCTGTTTGGCAAGTGCGGCGCGCGCGTGGCGGCGGGATTTATAGCGGGTGGCCGCGCCGTCCGAAGCCATGGAGAGGAGAGGGGCTGACGGATGGCTGCAGGCGCTAGCGTGCCGCCCGGCCGTGTGAGGTGGCGGACATGCAGGACGCACACGTGACGCCGACGCCGTCGTCACGCCAGGAAAGCGGAGGCCAGCGGAGCGGGGCGTGTGGCCCGGCGTGCCAGTGGGTGGAGGGAGTGACGTTTAGTTGGCCTGGCGCCGTCCACCTTCTACCCCACCAGTTGGAACGGGGAGGGAGAAACTCACCTTGACCTTTTTTCCCGTGGATGGAGCCTTGGAGGTGATCTGCGATCGTTCATAGCAAGGCATGGCACCGTAGAGAAAATATCAGGCATTCAGCCCCCCTTGTCTCCGGACGCGCGGTGAGGTGATGCAAAGAAGTTTTGGCAGCTTGGAGCAGAGGTTTCGCTCGGGGTCTGTTCATGCGATTGGCTCTGCGGACGAAGATATTTTGGATGGAATCATGCAACGAGATGCTAACAATATCTGCCGGCCGGCCAGCAGAAGATCAAGAGTTTTTGTTGGCTTGGCTGCGCTGCAAGCTAATATTTTAGGGAAAAGCTGCACAGGCAATGTGGACAGGTGGTGTACTGGTATACCAGTGGCTCCAAGGCCAGACTTCTTGTTTCGAAGCCAATATCAATAATGGAGTTCTATCTTGCCGTTATGGCGGCCGGCGTGGCCTTTTCGGAACTTTTGATTTGACCTAGATCTTTCTGGCTAGCGGCAACTTTTTTAATCCTCGAGTACGTGAAAGTGTTCCGGGCTCTCCAATAGTATTACCCTTTATGTTAAAAGAACAGCTCCTTTGCTCATAGATGCTTTGACACTGTGTTTATTAATTCTTTTCTTGACATGATTGCGTATTATTATTTAAGAAGAGGAGCATGCATGTAAGGTTTTTACATTGTTATGATTACATAAAAGAAAAAGACACTCAACTGACATAAAGAAAATACTACTAACACTAAGAGCAAGTATAATAAGGGTCTGAGAGCCGGCGAAATCCAATCGGCTGGAAAGAGAAAGAAGCCGGCGAGCTGTGAGACGCCGATCAACAGCCGGCATAAACCCTGCCAGCGCTGCTTCCTTGGCTTTGATTGACTAGCGCTGCTACTTCAGAGTCCTCAAGGAATAAACAAATCTGCGGTGGAGAATAAAAAAGTAGGTGACAGCCCCCAGGCGGAATTATTAACCATGCCCTAAGACACCACAAGTGCTCCACAAGCTTTGCTTCCGGATCTGTCCTCCGCGATGGAAATTAGTACTTGACTTGGCTGCACGGTTTTCTGGCTTTGCCTCCAAATACTAGCTCGCCTATTCCCCATACTTTTCATATGCAAGCTGTATATAGGAGAATTGCTGCCATGATTCCTAAGTTGCGCTCTTGGAGTTTGACTTAGTGGATTGTGCCAGTTGTAGTCGAAGAAGGAATACTGACCATCATGTTTCCTTCCGGACATGCCACCACACCTTCTGAGTGTACATAGCTTTTTTTTAAAGGAAGCTTTATTGATCTTACACAATTACATCGAGATGATATAATTATATAAGATCTAATCCGGCCTCTGCATAACTAAGACGCACACAGCCCATAAAAAATAAAAAAGAAAAAAAAATGAGAGCACCATGACCTAGCAAACTACCACAAGCACCTTCATCTTCATCCGCTTCACAAACCAAAGCAACTTTTGGACTTTGAAGTAGGCTCCCGAGACAACGCCTCCAACGAGGAAATGGCACGCGCACGTGCCGACATTGTAATGACCCAACCAATTAAGACCAGATCAAATGTTTTCACGAGGGAGTAATTCATCTTAATCCAAATAATGCCTTCAACAAGGTCACAACCAGGTTCAACCAATTAAGGTCAGACCTAGAAATTTCTTCCCGGAACCAATGAATTAGTAGCAATTACCACCACGACAAAGTCACATCGTGTTGCTTCCCCCTTCTTACCAGGCCAATGCTTCCATATAGACCAGCCCTGACCCACTAAACGGCCACGATTACTCCAAATCCGGCAGACCATCTGAATTCGTAACCTGAGATACCATGCTGCAAAGTAGCCACTTGGTACCCGTGCATGATCCACCAGGAATAAATTACAGATAGGGCCTCCGCGCCTGGCCACGCTACGCCCGAGCGCCGAAGGCCACCCGCCTCGGCACCCCGCCGCCAGAGGCACGCTGCCGCCAGGGCCCGGCCGCCGCTACGCATGCCGCACGGCCAGACTCGCGCCAAGCCGACAAGCCCCGTCGTCGGGACGCGCCGCATCGTCGCCGTCCGCCACGCCGCATCGCCGCCGCCGGATGCCCGAACCAGCTGCGCCGCACCCGGATCCGGATGCCCCCTGAGCAGATTCGGTCATTCCCGGCGAGGATCCGGCGGGAGCTCGCCGGAGAGAGAACCTCCAGCCGGCCGCCGCCGGGAAGTCGACGCGGGGGAAGAAGTCCCCGCCGCCGCCGTCCTCGTGGGGAGCACGGACTTCTGGCCGTCCACTCCGGCAGCGGCGAGGTCGCAAGGAGGAGGGAGGGGGAAGCTGTGGCGGCGAGGGGCGGCCGCCGCCCGTGTCGCCGCGGGGCGACGCGGGGGCCGATCCGTTTTACCCGTAGAGTGTACATAGCTGCAATAGAGGCACGAATGAACCGCCATCTCTTTTCTTTTTATACTGACCATCCGTCTTTTAAAACTCTTATTGTAATAGAGCTTTAAATATTAGATTGGAAAACATAAAAATCGTACATATCTGGCCAGTCTATTAGGGCAGTCCTAAACCTCCATTTAGGATAGTTTCTACAACATTAATTGGATTGTTACATAGGATTATTTGCTTATGTGTCACTATATATGTTAAATAAAAGAGAAAAGAGAAATGGTAAAAAATTGGGTCTCGTGCAAGACCCGGTTTCAATATAAGAACATATACACAAGACACTGTCAATTTTTAGGTTGGGAGAACGTATAGTGTCTTCATAATTGATAAAGAACAAATGTGATTGTTATACTGTATGAGAGATGACGAATTTATTACGGACCCATATTAATAAAAAGGAGGCGACTACGTGGAGAGCCCTCTCCGGTTAGCGTTAACCGGAGAGCCCCCGCGATTACCATATATGGACTGTATAGAAGCGCGGAAGCCAAAAAAGGAAATAGGTGCATGCTTTCCTGCCTAACCACGTGCGCGCCAGAATGAATGGCATGCAGAGCACGCCAATGACAAAAAAAAGCACCGGAACAAAAAAACGGATTTTTTCAGAAATTCATATTGGGTCAACATACAGATCATTTCACTAAAAATCACACATGATTCATAGAAATTCAAAAACATTGATATTAGATCCAAGTGGTTAGCTAGTGCATTCACCCAGAGCACAAGTAATTTGAAATCCTAGAGGCATATCTTATAAGGCATACACATGTTTGTTTCCTAGCCGCATATTGAACAAGTAACAAGGAGTGCCTCATATAAATCATTTGTCTATCCCTTCTCTAGTCAAAGAACACTTCTCCTAAGCCTCAGATTTAGATATGTATCTGATGGAAGACAAAAAAGGAGTCATATTCAGAAAACCATTTCATGAGTCTACAATAAGTAACTTGGTGAATTGAAAAGTATAATAGAAAGTAGCTTGCAATAAAAACTATCTATATACTTACAAGAAGTAATGTGTTTTTCAAGAATTAACTACATACAAAAAAATAACAACACCTCATTCTTTTGGATATGACAAAAACTTTTTGAACTAGAAAAAAAATGTTAACAACTTTTTGTCAGCAACCTGATGAAAATAACTCTATCTTGATGACAGGTTTAGAGTTGGGTTAAACTTGATGACAGAAACTGCAACTCAAGTTAGCATAAGACAAACATATAGAACATTTCTTATTCTTGATATAAATCTAGTACTAACTGAAGAACCTAATACATGGACTTTCCACAAATTTTGTAGAAACAACATATGAACAAAATGAGATGTAGAAGATGAAAAGGGGTTGTACCTGGGTAATGATTTACTCACTACACTCATCTAGTTTGTACTAACCAAGGCAGCACATGCATCACTAGAGACGAGTTGTTGATTTCTTCATGAAAGATATCTCCTTTGTTTCGAGGGTCTAGGAGAGCATTTGTCTTTCTCATGCATGCGCAATAAAAAAATGAACTGAAACATTGACCTACTAACGGAGGGTCAAACTAAAAACCTAATTATCATATCTATGTTGATAAGAGGATGATCAAGTAACATAGTTGCAGTGTGGGCATATGAAGAGAGTTACTTGCTACTAAACTAAAAATACAAAAAGTTACTTACTGTTAAAAAGTAAGTATGGAAAAGCTACCTATTGTGCAACTAAAAATATTAGAAGTTACTTCTACTGAATCTAAGTTGGCTAGCAGGTTTATCACCATTAAAAGAAAAGATATGTATACACAGCTCATGGAAGACTTCGTCAACATGTTGTAACCTGCTGCTGCTAGACTATCAGTCACATATACCAGAAAAAGGTGATAAGTCTAAATGATATGTAAAAACCATCATAGGTCAAGAAGGTATTCGTGGTAAAAAAACCATGTGCACCTGATCCTTGTTTTTCTGTAAAACCCATGCTCAATAAGCATAAAAACATGGAAGTTTTCTAAGAGATAAACAGTTGAATTACACGCGAATTGATCTATTCAATAGATGGAAGTACCAACATAGCAGACTTGCAACGATCATGGCTATGCAATCACAATTTGAAAAGAGACATCGCCACGCAATATCACACAAAACAACATTGTTCTTAGCAATTTAAAAACAATGCATCATCAAAGGTGCTACTTCATGTTTTATTCAACATATTCCTATACAGATCACACAGCAAAAAAAATCTGGATTGGCATATAAATTGGTAAAAAGTTACTTCACTTATTTCAATTTAATGGGAAAAGGCCTAAAGCCAATCTGATCAAATGCAAATGAAGACCTCAATAAAATCAAGCTAATCTATGTTTTTCCACAACTTTATTGCAAAAAAATATTCTTGGGTTTAGAAGATTAACTTGATTTTTCAATCAGATCCAAAAAATTAAGGATAAATCATGAATCAAAACAGACATAAATAGTATTTAAAATCATATGCTTCACTTGATTTGTCATGGGCACATAAAAAGAAGTGCTAGTGTAAAGAACAGAAATCAACTATAGAAATGGAACAAACTATAGATGGATTTAAAGAGTAGCATAACCATATGATTTCAAAACACAGATAATAAAGACATGATTTTGTGACAAGGAGTTGACCAATATGAATATTACTGCATCTATTCACTACAGTATCGAGAAAACTACTATTCCTACATTACATTGTGCCTCTACATCATGGAGGCATATTATTCTTACAGAACTAAGTAGGACACATAACACCATGACCAACACAGTAATATGCATGAAACCTAAACAACTCCTAGAGAATAATGATCATCATCTCAAGGCTTAAGGCTAGAAAATTACAACAAAACTACCATACTAGTCGTCACTGTAGTGATCCCAAATTCATGATGGTGGCTATGGTTGTATCAAATTCTAGATTTTAAGAGAAGTTACTTTCTCTATGTTTCGAATTAGTGACAAGTTACATTCTATCCCATGTAAATCAATGATAGGTTACTTTCTAAATAATATAGATAGTGGCAAAATTACTTACTAATTCAAGAAGCCCCACCAGGAATGGGGAACGGAGGGGACGGATGGAGATGCGAAATGAAAAGCAGGCTCAGATTCACTGTCCAACATGTGGGCCACTGGGGTGGAATTCAAGGGGTTGGCGTGGGTGCCCATCGGATAGAGAAAGGACGGCGATTAGAAGGGGTCTCGGGATAGCTCTAAACGGAGAGCCCTCTCCTAGTAGAATTTGGGTAATATAAAATCATAGATCAAAAAAATACAGCTTTTGAAGTTGTATCTTGCTAAGATGGCAGTATAGACACTACCTAGACACTACCTACATAATACTATGGATTGGGACTGTCCTGAGTGTTCAAATCCTAACCTCGACATTTGCATCCATCAATTTTAGCAGTACAGAAGTAAATGCATTGAGTGAGAAAACATACTTGTATGCCTTAATTAATTTATAGTGAATGTGCATGGGGTGTGAGGATCGTGTGTGCGCATCCTCAAATGTAATCCCTAAATAAAAAGATATAATTTAGTTTAGATACTTTTATTCGTATTTTGATAGAAATATTGGGCAAAGTTGAACCTTAAATACATTGAAAAATCAATTATACCCAAGCATGTACTGTGTCCAGCCACACAAATATAAGTGATGCTTTGATATTGCTTTTTTATGTGTTGAGTGTTAGACATTTTTGAATGGCACCGGCTGAATTTTCTCGAATGTAGTTTCACAAAGTACTTTTGCTATGTTCTGTTAAAATATCAGTTAAAGTTGTTTTGAAGACGTGTTTTGTCCAAACCTTCACTCATTTATAATTTCAGGGAGTAATGATTTTCTTTATCGGAGATACACAAGCTACTCCTGTTAACAAGCTACGAAGTAGATATGTAACAGCATGCCCAAGAAGAGAACGTAGAGTGTTGTCTGCAGACTGCAGAACTGAAGCATGAGGCTAAGCTCCCATGCACTCCAAAACTTGGAAGAAAACGAAAACTGAAATTAAAGCTTTATAGGAGTAGATCACTCAATAATTCCGGAGATAATGTATGGAGTATTTTAAGCAGTACGCCGAAGGTGTAGACACTCCCGCCAACTAACGCCAGCAAAAATGCATGTTCATAAAAAGATCATAGACAAAAGAAAGTGTAACTTAACTTAATGCTTTTAACCTAGACGAACGGCCACATAATCCCTAAGATAACAAGCACGAATACTACCCTATTATGCAGAAGCAAGTATACGTATACGTATACGTATCTATGATCCATCACGTATAGTTCCGATCGTCGCGTATAGCTCAGTGGCGGAGTAGGTACGGTGGCTCCAAGGTGGCCGGCTCTTCCCCCGGGGCGTCTGCTGGCTCGTCCACCGCCGGGCCCCGCTCCTGCTCATCGGCGCTCCGTAACACCCGTCGTTGTAGCCTGTTAGTTCTTTGCGCCGCCGTTCTTGCTACCTTTCCCCCCGCCGTTCTGCTTTCTGGCAGGGCCTTTTCCGTTAGCTTGGCTGGCAGCCTCAGCGGCCGGCTTCTTCTTCTTCTGGTTCTTCTTCTTGTTGTTGCTCGGAGTCGACGCCTCCATGGCTTTGGAAGCGGGCGCGCAGGGTCCTCCTGCCACCGGCTTCTTGGCGGCCGCCGCGCCCTTCTTGGAATTGGCCTTGCCGATGACGTCGCCGGGGTCGTTGGTGCCGAGCAACGTGTAGGGGTTGAAGGTGGCGGGTATTCCCTCGATTCCCTCCATGTCACGCGACGATCGAGTCTTTTTCCGGGACGGTTGATCGATATGATATAGGCGTTGTGGACCCGACGAGCTAGATAGATACTTGTTTGCTGCAGGCGAGATTATGGGCGCGTATATATTTGGAGAGCGATCGAGAGAAGTCAGGAGCAGGGACTTGTCTACGCGTTCGAGTTGGAGACGGATAATTGCGGGATTTCGTTTAGGCTACAAACAAACGGATCGGTGCCACGTTTCACGGCCCGTCCTAATTTTCGCTGGATCATTGTCCCCACCCTATAGGGTCGTAAACTCTGATCAAGATCGTGGAGGTCACCATAGAAAAGCTCCAACATAAGACAGGCGTGATGTTGCAGCATAGATTATATTGGACAATGAATATGCGCGAGGGCTTTGGGACAGCCCATCTAACCCTTTTCTTTTATCTTTTTCTCCCTTTTCTTTGTTTTTCTCGACTCTTCTATACCACGTTTCGGGTTCATCGACCCGATACTCCTTGGTTTACGTACCATGTTGTGAATTTTTGTCTCAAAAGAGGTATACCTCCTCCGTACCACAATTTTATAAAGCATCGACCCTCGATCCCGTTCCTCGACCCAATCTACCCGGGAACTTTGTCACTATGGCTACAAAGGAAGCCGACGAGGAGTTGATTTCGTTTGCGTTTCGGGAAGATCTGAAATCCCTCCTTATTATGGGAGTGTTATTCTGACCTATTAGAATCAGCACCGGTCCCGTTTGTCAAGTCCCGTCGGAGTAAAATTCTTGCATTGCATTGGCGCGCATTGCGATCGTACGCATACTACACGTGCAAAATTTCTTGCATTGTGCATGCACCGTGTCTTTATATATGCTTCCCTTAATTTGTTGAGTTACTTATCTCTTGTTTGCTCCATTCTTCTTTTACACTCGTGACTCATCGAATATTCAGGGGGTGTTTGGATAACTTGTAGTCCCATGATTAAAGTTAGTCAGTTAAAAATTTTTAATCACCTCCCTGTTTGGATATCCAGACTAAAGTGAGACTTAAAAAGTATTAAATTTCAGATTCTCTATTTCCTCTCTCTTCTCTTTCTTTTTAGTCATCTTTTAGTTGGGTCTTCTCTAATAGAGACTAAACTAATTTTAGTCACCTTTTAGTCCCATCTGTTTGGAAATTTAGTCCCTTAAAATGACTAAAATTAGTCAGACTAGTTTTAGTCACCCTCATCCAAACACCCTCTTAGAACATATTGAGCAGATTTGTCTCAGTAACATGCTTAAATTACACTCACACTTTACCACCCCCTCCCCCGCCCCAAAACCAAAATGTCACCTATACTTTACACAAACTATTATGTAATAGCAACCACTAAAATATTATCCATGATTTACGCTTTTCCATGGGAGCACTTTCAACTATATATTTATTTGCTGACTAGGTCGGTTATGGAGCTAGAGCAACTCCAGTCCTGGTTCGCAAGGCACGCAAGCCAAACAAAACAATGGTTATTGGTTGCTCTAGCGTTAAAACATCGATTGACGCGGCCCACGCACGATAAAAGAATCTGGCCGCGCTCAACCCCTCACGCCAACAGACAGACTATACATGTCTTATTTTATTTGGAAGTGTGGATGATGTAATAGTCGGACGTTGGCTCTCTTATTTTTCCTTCTTTTTTCGGTGTGTCTACAAATATCGATTTTGCGCCTGACAATCAATGTCTCGATGTTCTAGTGCGTTGTGTTTGATCGGAGCAGCCTACGGTTCGCTTTTCAACCACAGTGGAGCTGCTCTTATGATTAAACTTGTTCACCGAGTCCAAGTTAAGTCTTTGTTTTATTTTAAACTAATTATTTTACACACTAGTGCATGACATATGTATGGATAGCAAGACGTTTCTTAAGATCCTAGCCCCATGGATCGAATGTGCATATAGATGGGGGCGGGCGTGCACGTACACGCTCTCGCGACGCGAGCATGTAATAAGTTTGGTGTGGACGTGTAGTGGTCTGTTTATATGTGTTGTCTTGTCAATGCTGAGTTTCAATTATTTCCCAGGTTTTGGGTCAGGATCTATATTGGATTTATATAGACATTAATCCAAATAACAAAACTAACATGGCTTAATTAAGTACGAGAGCATGTAATAAGTTTGGTGTGGACGTGTAGTGGTCTGTTTATATGTGTTGTCTTGTCAATGCTGAATTTCAATTATTTCCCAGGTTTTGGGTCAGGATCTATTTATATAGACATTAATCCAAATAACAAAACTAACCAAATGTTTTCGTTATGCTATTCAGTTGGACGCATCAATTCCAATCTCCAAACATTCGACAATCGTAACTGTTTATGGAGCAGTACGATTTACACCAAATCACCGGAAAACAATTTTGACTACTCGATCACGGTAAAACAGCAGCGCTACTAGCAAAGGTCCGTCCCACTCCGACTACTTGAGGGACGGGAACTGGCGCAGATCGTACAGCCTCGGCGCGGGCTCCTCGTCGTCCACCGCCGCTCCATTGGCGCGACGAGCCCCCTGCTTCCTCCCTCCGAACTGCTGGGCGCCCTTCTTCTTGTCCGTCCGAGCGCCGCCGCAGCCGCCGCCGGTCGCGCCGTCTTTCGCGTTCGCCGGGCCGGCGCCGCCCTGCTGCCTCTGCCTGGTCCGTATGACCTTCCAGGCAGAAGGGTAGGCGCCGCCGAAGAGCTCTTCGGTAAGGCTGGCGGCGGGCTGCTGCTGGTTCTTGCTGTCGAGGTCGGCCAGGCGCGTGTTGCCGGGGTCTTCGCTCTCGAGGAGCGCGAAGTGGTTCGCGCCAGCCATCTGCCTTGTCGTCCGGGGCGAGCGAGGCAGCGAGCCCTGGCGGTCTATCTGAGGACGGAAGGAAATTAACCTCGCGAGACGGCGGCAGGCCGGTCGACGAGATCGGAAGATGCTCGCTTTTGCTGCTGCCTCTGGTTTGGTTTTCGGGGCTGCCTGGATGCGCGCTATATATGTAGGGGCCCTTGCTCCAGTTCGAGTCGGATTTGGTCGCGTCGCACACTCGCACCAGCCGCGGCCGGGAGACGAGTCGGATTCGTAGCAACTCTCCGAGTCGGCGGAGCCTCGGGCCGTCCCGTGCAAAATTGGTTCCCCTTTCCGGGGCGGGCTTTGAGTAGTGGGCCAGTCGTTTATGGGCCTCCACTAGAACGTAAGCTCTTTTTAGCCCAAAAGTGAGCTAGAGCGGTCAACTGATCGTAGCAAAATTATCGAAGATCCAGTTATGCAGAGTTTTCTATCAAAACATTTTTCTTTTCAGAATGTAAAGACTATTTAGCTAAAATTTCAGAAAAATAATACGTATACTACTATACTAGTATAGAACTTATTGTGTAAACTCTGTTGGCGATTTCAATGCTCATGTGTCTTGAGAGATTCTTCAGTTATTCTTGACACTTTACGCACATAACGGAATGACCGTAATCTCTCGCGGGCTGATCGCTTTTCACTCTGGTTCTGGAAAAAAAATCTTAATATGCAGTTGCCCTGGAAACAAATATTTGGCGTGCATGATAAAGTAAAAGCTTAAACAGGCGTCGTGAAATAGCCAAGGGCCATAACGCAATTATCTTCAACAAAAAACGCTCATGCATAGTATGTGTTTGCACATGCCAGAAAATTAGCCTTCGGCTAGTAAACTCAACCTAGCGACACGTCACTCGACCAGAAGAAAGATAAGAACACCGATGACCTACTCATCTTATGATTTTATATCTACAAAAGCAAGTTTGTGCAGAAGAAGATCGCAAGTATCGCTATCCCAGTCAGGCAGTCACGTTTGAAAAGAGGAAAAGAAAATTCTCAATGATGATATACACCGCTGAATTTTATATCTAATGTTCATTTCTCTTATACAGTATTTTGTACAATAGAAGATTTCAAGTTTGTATCTAATGTTCAGTGT
Source organism: Echinochloa crus-galli (assembly GCA_900205405.1). Classification (NCBI taxonomy): domain Eukaryota; kingdom Viridiplantae; phylum Streptophyta; class Magnoliopsida; order Poales; family Poaceae; genus Echinochloa; species Echinochloa crus-galli. Next base: position 964,644 of record OAMR01000183.1, on the reverse strand, counting down.
TCAGTGCTGATAACAGTATTGTCAGTGTCACCGTCTGCCGAAGAATTGCCGGGGCGATCCGCCGCCGGCGACCGGACTCCAAACCGGAGGCGGCATATCTCGTCGGGGCTGGGCGCGTCCCACCGCTCCGCGCGCGCGCGGAGCACCTCCATCTCCGCGACGCACTCCCCCGCGCCCATCCGCGCCACGCCCCGCCGCACCTCCGCGGCCTCGGCGCCGGCGGCCTCGTCGAACAGCGCCTCCCACCCTTCCTCCCACGGCCCGCTCGCGTCGCAGAGCTCGAGCGTCCCGTTCCGCCACTCGGTCCACCCGGGCGGCAGGGCCGGCACTTGGCGCCACTGAGCGGGCCGGGGCTCGCCAGCGACGCCACCAGCACGCCGGACCCGGGGTCCGGCCGGGAGGAGTAGATCCGCTCGCTGAGCACGCAGAACGGGAAGCGCCGCTCGAGGGCCGGCACGCCGGCCACCTCGAGCTGCGCCTCGAAGGCGGCCTCCGAGTTGAGGTCGCCGTAGCCCGCGGCGGCGAGGCGCGGGAGCATGGAGAGGCGGGAGAGCGCCGCGTCGGAGGCGGCGCGGCCGCCGCCGCCGAGGCGGTCGTTGAGGCCGCCGAAGCTGGAGCCCTCCGGGACGACGTAGGCGCCGGGGTGGAAGGCGTCGCTGGGGACGAGCGGCGCGTTCCAGAAGCCGTCCACGCGCGTGCGGAGGATCCAAGCGTAGGTGAAGTTGCCGTGAGACTCACGCTCGCGGATCATGTCAAGGCAACCCTCCACAAGGCGGAAGTACTGGAGGAGGCCCTGCATCGATCGACAGGACGCCGACGAAGATCAGGCATGTTGAATTTTAGATGCAATGGTGCCGTGAATTGCAGGCAGCAACAGATGATGAACATTGCCATTTGGCAAATGCAATGAACATGATTGGTTACCTGGATGCCGTTGGGCGAGTTGGCGGCGGTGAGCACGGCCGAACGCTCCGGCGTCTCCTCGATGGCCTCCGGCGGGAACACGCTGACGGCGGCCAGCGTCACCCCGGGCGGCGCGGCGCGCGCGAGGAGGGAGAACTTGTAGGCGTCGGCGTCGAGCGGGCTGTGCAGGAACACGTCGGTGGCGCCGGCGGGGAGAGCGGCCAGCACGTGGCGCGCGATGGACGGGCCCGTGAGCTCGAACCGCCGGGCACCGCCGACCAGGCACACCGCCACCCGCGGCGGAGGGGGAGGAGGCGGCGGCGGCGGCTGGGAAGAACGGCGGTGACGGGGTAGGACCAGGTTGCGGTGCTGCGCAGCGAGCAGGGTGAGCGGTGGGAGGCGGGGCGTGGAGGGGAAGAAGAACGCCGCCGCGAGGAAGAGCAGCAGCGGCGCGAGCACGGCGGCCAGGCGGCGCCGCGAGGAAGCGTGGAGGCGGTACGGCGAGTCGAGCGACGCCGCCATTACGGGCGTGCTTTGCCTACAGCTGCACGCGAAGCTAAGAAGCAGTGCTGATCAGGAGGAGGATCGAGCAGCCGCCGGTGGCGGTGGGCGTCGTGTCGCCGGTGGCTGTGGACTCTGGAGTGGTGGAGGCAACGGGGGATGCCATGAAGAGACACGGCGGACGGCAGAGATCGAGGCGGGGTGGTGAGCCGGGGGAAGTCGTGGTGAAGTGGTGCGCCGCGGGCGTTGGCGAGGGGCGGGAGAGGGGTTGACCGGCGTGAACTTTGATGGATTTGCTCGGAGAGATACGGGACGTACCATGTGGCCTGTGCTGCTCCCCTGCAGGCTCCCATCATGGAAATAATATGATGGTTTAACCTCCGTTGATATTCGATAGATGATACTAACTTACTGTCTGCGAACTGAACTGTCAGAAACGCTGAGTTACGATACAGTAGTAATTAGTAAGTAGTAGTACTCCAGTAGAAGTAAATACGTCCAATGGAGTTTAACCCTGGTCCTCAAACTTATATTAATCTGCTGCAATATGTGTTAATTTAACACGATTGGCATGTCTCGTAGTCTGCACGTTGGTCCACATGTCCTGGCAAGTGCGTTGGCAAGTGCAAGTGCATTCACATATACTGTACTTAGATCCATGTGCACAGTGCACTGCGCCACTGCACCGTACTCCCTCCGTCCCACAAAGACTGTCCATTTGGATTTGTCCTAAGTCAAACCATCTTATGTTTGACCAAGTGTTTACAACGAAAATTATCAATATTTATAACACTAAATAGGTATAGTATGAAAATATACTTCATGATGAATCTAATGAAACTTGATACACATCAAAAGTATGGATATAATTTCATATAAATTTAGTCAAACATAAGGTAGTTTGACTTAGAACAAACCCAAATGGACAGTCTTTGTGGGACGGAGGGAGTAATTAACAAACCGCTGCGTAACTACCTAATACATGCCCGCATCAAAGCACAGAACCGATCTCGTGGAACACAGTGGCGTGCACCGATTGCACATACACCAACTAGCTGGGGCGGCAACGGCAAAACGGATTAGAACTCAAAACAAGGAGCACAAACTGGCAAGTAGTTACTCATAAACGCTTCGCGGCAAGAGAGATGTCATGTGATATGACATGGGCAAACATGTTCATTTGTTTAACACGTTGGCATAATAGTGTAAGATATACGTATACTGTAACAATCCTACTCCGTACAAGGTACATACTAACGCTCTAACAGAACGACAGGGCTAGCTAACTTTACGTGCGAGGTCCAGAAACGGACGTAACAAAAACCTCTATATCCATCCATCACTAAAAACATTCTACTGTACACTTGATATTGCAGGGGGCAGCAGGGGGGCAGGCGGTGTCGATCGGTGGCGACTGGAAGGCTTCACGCGGGCCGGCATCCACCCTTCTTGTTGTCTGTCGGTGCAACGCCGGCCACGCCGCCGTTCTTCGCGCTAGCCGGGCCGTTCTGCTTTCGATTCCCATATATGAACGCACGGAAAGAATTGGCATAGGCAAAGAGCTGGTCGAAAAGATTGCCACGCGCGGGAGGCGGCTGCTGGAACAGCTCGTCATCGGCGGCGCTCGCCGTGGCGGTGTTGGCATGTGCCTCGGCTGCGGCGGCGGGCTGCTGCTTCGGTTTCATGTTCATGGCGGCGTTGGCCTGCGCCCTGGATGGTACGGTTCGTTCCTGGACTTCCTGCTGCGGCTTCCTGTTATTGCCGACGGTGGCTGTGGCCATGACCGGCGCCCTGGAAGGTACGGCCGGCGGCTGCTGCGGCTTCCTGTTGTTGCCGAAGTTGGCTGCGGTCGTGAACTGGACCCCGGATGGCACGGCCGGCCGCTGCGGTCTCCTGTTCCTGCCGGCGGCGTTGGTGTTGGTGTTGGTGTACGCGGCCAGCAGCTGCTGCTGCTTGATCTTGGCGGCGGCCTCCGCTTCGGCCTTGAGCTTGTTCTTCTTCCACGCGGACATCTGCAGCGGCTCCTGTTTCTTGTGGAATTTCCGGGGCCTCCTCTTCGCAGCGGCGGCGTCGGCAGCCTTGGCCTGGGCGCCGAAGTCGGCCAGGCGCGTGTTCCCGGGGTCGTCGCTGTCGAGGAACGCGAAGGCGTTGACGCTGGCCTTCAGCACCGCCGCCATGTCGTCGGGTCACGGGAGGATGAGAAAATCCTGGCTAGCTACGCTGACGGCCGAAAGCTTCGCAATACGGCAGGTGGTGATGATGCGATGATTGCCGGGCGGTCGACGGGATCACACAAGAGGCTCTCGATCTTGCTGGTCTGGGGTTGGGAGCGGCGGGCTGGGCGAAGATTTATAGGGCTTGTTTGGGAGAGCTCACACTCCAAAAAATGCAGCTCTGCTCCAGAAACTCCACCTTTTTCAGCTCCACTTTTTCAACTCCAGAAAAATATGAAGCTACAGAAAAAACCTGGAGTTTCGGGAGCACCCCTTGAGGAGCTTTAGAAAAAACCTGGAGTTGGCCTCTAGATCCACTTTTTTTAGGAGCTAGAGTTTCTAGAGTTGGATGTGTTTGGCTACAGGATTTTAGAGCGGAGTAAAAAAACGTGGAGCGGAGCTCCCCCAAACAGACCCTATGTCGCGGGTGCGTCCCCTTCCCCTCCTGCAAGCACGGACTCGTTCGATCCGAGTCCGAGAGGCGGATACGATCGATCGTACGAGAGCCACGATGCCAAGTCAAATGAGTCCGGCCAGTACTTTTATTTTTTTTACGTAAATACTTTTACTTTTTTGAGAAAGACCAGAGCTTATTTTAAGTTTGAAAATATAACAACACTTGAAAAACCAATGGTGGCGATTGAATCTGCTAACTTAAATACAGCTATCAAATTTCACTAGCGGAAATAATCAGAGTTATTGATTTTTTCCGGCCCCATCAAGACCCATCAATGTATTCAACCAAAAATCTCATTTAAGCTAAGTCAAATTTTTAGCACACACAAAAAGTTGTTACTTAATCTTCGGATCCACCCCTACAGCCATGATCCAAACATCCTAGCCAAAATAACCATTTGAACTATATTTTCCAACAACAAATTTCATTTGAACAAGATTTAGATTTAGTCAAACATTTAGCCCTTTAGCAACTAGTAAGTTTCTAGAGTATTTAATTGAAAACATTAGAAGCATATGTGGTATTTGCTTTGTTGGCTAATTTAACTACTAGTAAGTTACCTTTAACGCCTTGTCGGCTCATCTGTTATTCTAACAAATTGTCACAATTTGTAAGTTCATCTTAAGATAAAATAAATAGCAAATTAGCCAACAAAGCGTAGATTCTTTATGGTGAAACCTGTATGTCTAAGTTCAAGTCGCCTATGGTAACTTAGTTGGTTTTAAAATATGTTTGTCCAGTCTTTTAGAGGTGCTCATGTACGGAGTAAGGTGTGTGATTGTGCTCTTTACAATTGCCAACTATATATGACTTGAGGGATCAACTTGTCATCACCAATTCACAAACATGGACATACGGTACTTCTTGAAACAAGTAGGTTTTTGAGATCATTCCATTTACATTCGGGGAACCATCAACACAATAAAATAAAATTTCCAATCACAAATAAGTGGCATTTTCTATTGCTTTAAGTTATCTCTTTTATTATTTTTTTGTTACAAAATGCCTTTTACATGCTAAGTCTATATATTTAAAAATGATGCAAGTAGGTTTATAGTCAAAGTTTTGCATCGCAAATTTGTAATTGGAGGGAGCTACTATCTGTCCCTTGGTGGAACTCAATGAGGCATCCATGAACCGTGATACCACAACATCATCAACAAACACATGCATATATCAAATAATGCAAGTTATATATGTGAATTAATAAGCAAACGACATCTAATGTCTCATGGTTATTGAATGTTACCTTAACTATCGTATTTCTGAATGAATTTTTTAAATAGTTTGTTTCTACCGATTTTGCATGTTTATTTCAATTAATTTGCACGGTTCTCTGAGAGATCAGATCAGTCGGAGTCAACCCGGAGCAACACGGGGGTTGCGAGTTTCCCATTTTTTATCAAATTTTCTATAAGTCCATTGTTCCTGTTAAACTAGATTTCCGCAAGGGTTGCTCATGTAGGGAGTAGGGACGGGGATTCGGGATCGGGACAGTATATATATACACTACCATTGGAAAAGATAGGAGCGATGCAAAGTAAAAAAAATGGTTCAAAACATTATTATTATTCAATGCCATCTTTTATTTTCAAATCTGTGAATACAGACACGATTGTTCACTCAATTTCTGGACACATTGACGTCTGATAACACTGGTACTTATTAAACGGATGCCGATTACCAGCTCTAGCCTAACCAAGAAATACAACGAGGCAAGCAACTAGCATCATCTCTACTTCAGGGACGGGAACTGAGCCGAGTCGTTCAAGCTCGGTGGCGGCGGAGGCGGCAGAACAGGCTTCACGGGAGCCGGCGGCTCCTCCTCGACAGGCGCAGGGGCAGGGGCGACCTTCACCGCTGCTCCATTGGGCTTGCCACCCCTCTTGTCCTCTGCCGGTGCAGGTGCACCGCCGTCCACGCCGTCCTTCGCGTTAGCCGGAACCGGAGCGTTTGGCTTCCGGTTTTTGTACATGAGCGCGCGGGCAGAAGGGTAGGAGTTGCCGAAGAGGATTTGGGTAAGGGTAGCAGGCGCCGGAGGCTGCTGCTGAGACTGAAACGGCGGCTTGTTAATGGCGGCGGCGTTCGCAGCGGTGTTGACCTGCGCCACCTTGGATGCGGCGGGCTGCTTCTGCTGCGGCCTCTTGTACTTGCCGGCGTTCGCCGAGGGGCCGACGACCTGGGCCTTGGGTGCGGCCGGCTGTGGCTGCGGCTTCCTGTTCCTGCCGGCGTTCGCCGCGGTGTTGCTCTTGGCCTTGGACGCGGCGGCCGGCTGCTGCTTCTTGTTCTTGTTCGCTTCGGCCTTGAGCTTGTTTGCCTTCCAGACGGACATCTGCGGCTGCTGCTTCTTGTTGATGTTCACGGGCTGGCTCGCGGCGGCCTCGGCCTTGGTTGGGGCGCGGAGGTCGGCCAGCCGCGTGTCGCCGGGATCGTTGCTCTCCAGCAGCGCGAAGACGTTGACGCTGGCCTTGAGCGCCGCCATGATCGGCGACGGGGCGAGCTAGCCCTGCCGATCAACGCTGACAATCCTCGATCGAAAACCTCGCAAAGCGGCAAAAGGGTCTTCTTCTGTTGACGGGACGATTGGGTTTGGGAGAAGAGAGGCCCGGGCCCTGGTTATAAAGGCCGCACGGACGGAAGAGCACGCCGCCGGGTCGTCTTCTGCACAGCCTGAGTCCGAGGCGGATTCGATAGATGAAACGGTAATGCTTCGATCCGCGCGTCCGACGCAACGCGTCCGCGCCGGACGCTGTCGAAGGCCACGTGCCTATGAATTGCTATCCCAATCCCCCCTCCTCTCCCCCGTCGTTATCCCCATTCCCCACCGAGCGCCGGCCTCTTCCTCTCCGCCCCGTCCCCCCCTCTCCCAGCGGCCGGTGCGAGGACGAGCTCCGCCGCCGGTGCCAGCCCCACCACGCGGCGAGATCCGGCCGCCCCGCCCTCGCCGACGGCCCTGAAGACGGCGGCGGACGGCCCTGCCTGCACCGCCGGAGGAGTTGAGCCCCCCTCCTCCTCCTCCTCTAGCGGAGCTGTCGGGGCTCCCCTGCTCGCCCGAGCTCGCGGCACCGGGCGGCGCGGCACATGGCCTTCCTGCATCGAGGAGCTTCGCTACGGAGGAGGCCGGATCCGGCGTTGCGGGCCCCTCTTCTCCTCTCCGCCGACCATCTCCCCGCGGCGGGATCTTGGGGCGCGACCGGAGCCCCCACCTTCTCTGGCGGCCGCCAACAACCACCTGCGGGGGTCGGCGACGGTGACCCACCTGCGGAGCAGCAGCAGCAACAGCAGCAGGGAGCTCCAAGGCGGTGGCGCACAGTGCCGACGGGCGAGCTCCAGGGTGATGTTGCGTTAAGCACCCCATGGTGTTGCAACAGATTATTTTTCATGTTGCAGAACTCTAAGCATGTTGCAACAATTGCTTTTGGATGTTCCGTCTGTTGATTTTGCATGTTGCAACCTCCCACGTTTCAATGTTTCATCGGTTATGGATGTTTGCATTGGTTGCAATAATTTTTTCAATGTTGCAACATGATCTTGATGTTGCAATAGCCTTGTCTTGATGTTGCATGAAGTTTAATTGGATGTTTCATATGAAATTCGATTGGATGTTTCATATGGATTGAATGTTTCATGAAACATGCTCTGATGTTGCGGCGGGATTTTTTACTAAACTCCTTAGCAACTGGATGATATGCGACGGTGTGTGTTTCCATACAGGTTCCCGATGTTGTAACTGATGATTTTTCATGTTGCAAGTATTGTTCTATAATGTTGCATACTCTATTTTTGAATGTTGCAAAAAAAAATATGCTGCATGCAACATAGTACCCATGTTGCGGTGGGAGTTTTAATTGCTACAGAACCATTGGAGGAGAATGCTTGGCCCAAATTGCGCCACGTCACCCGTCCGATTTTTGGGTGGACATCGGACGTCCGGGCGCTAGCAGCGCCGTAGATGAAAGCCACGTGGCCGACTCCATCTTGTACTCTTGTCCGAGATAACTCCGTAGCTAGAGGGCCCATGGGCCGCAGCTGCCTTCGGACCTGGCACAGCCTCGCATCACACCAGGCCCACCAGGCGCCCACTCCTCTCCGCCCTCTCGTCTCTTGCGAGAGCGAGACACGCGACTCGTCTCGTACCCCGCGGCGTGGCGGCGTGCGGCGCCGAGCCACCACCGAGACGGCAAAACCAAACCGTGCGAGACGCCAGCACGCCACTAGTTCCGGCACCGAGCGGGGAGACGGCTATGGCGTGCTACGCCGCCCTCCTGCACCAGCCGCTCGCCTCCACGCTCGCTCCGTGCTCCTCCCCGCGGCGCGCCGGCGCGACGCGGGCCCCGCCGCGCATCCAGCGCGTAGCAGCGCCGTCCTCCGCCTCCGCCTCCGCCCGCGCCCTTGCTCGCGTCAGGATCTCGCCCCGCTGCGCCGCCTCGGCCGGCGCCGGTGCCCCTGGAGAGTCCCCCGCGGCGGCGCTCCGGCGGGTTCTGGAGACGCCGGGGGCACACCAGGCGCCCGCCTGCTACGACGCGCTCAGCGCACGCCTCGTCGAGCGCGCCGGGTTCAAGGCCTGCTTCACGAGCGGTACGTGCTCGCTCTTTTGCTTCTGCGGGAGCAGGGGGCTACTTCTCGGTTTTGCAGCGCACGAAAATCTACTTATCTCACACTTGACACCTCCATTTGGGGAACGTGCAACGAACATTTCTCTAAGACTCTAGCTGTGCTCGTGTACCTTGTGATCTATTGGTAGTGCAAGCCTGCAACTGAAAGTGCTGTAAAAGAACAGCGCTACCGATCCAATTCAATGATCCACGTTTTTCATTGCAGGTTTCTCAATCTCTGCTGCACGTCTTGGATTACCAGATGCTGGTCTCATCTCCTATGGGGAAATGATTGATCAAGGACGTCTAATAACTGAAGCGGTATCAATCCCTGTGATTGGTGATGCTGATAATGGTTATGGAAACTCAATGAATGTCAAGCGAACAGTAAAAGGGTATATTAATGCTGGTTTTGCTGGAATGATTCTTGAAGATCAGGTATGCCTTTGAAGCAATCACTACTGCAAATCCCCCCACCCCCACCTCCACTCATAGATTGTGCTTCTTCTGTCTGTCTTGAAATTTGTTTCTTCTGATTCACTGGATCCTGTGGATTGTTGCAGTTAATCTTGTGTTTTCTATTCTATTGCTCATAACAGCACTGATTGAAACAAGGTGTTAAAGCCCATCAGTAGTTGCAAATTTATCTCTTGAAAATAGTACTTACGCTACATCTAAAAGATTGCCACATAGAACACCTTCTATGCCAATTAGGAATACCTTTTGTATTCTTCTGCAAATGGTATTTCCTGCGAGACTATAGGCATCATTCCTCTTTCTGATATGCTGTATGAGTCTGAGATCATGACTTCTTTTGAAATCTAATGTTGATATGAATGCTGTCTTAGTTGAATTGCACACAGCTGTTTTGCTTATGTGCTCTATGTGTTGACACCATTCAGAATTTTCATCTTCTGCACCTGAAAAATGGAACATTCACTGTGAACAGTTCTAGCAGTTGTTGAACTCTGAAGCAGGGTTGACAACTTTCATTCTTAGGTTTTCGGGACTTTCATATTTACATAACCAATGTTCATTCTATCTTTATCAATTTTTTCATTCAAGCTAATTGGCATTTATATTCATGAAATTGTGATAGATCTTTCATTCCCTTTTTAAGTTTCTCTTATACTGATATGATATATAGCATTCTGAAGGTGTCCCCAAAAGCATGTGGACATACACAAGGAAGGAAGGTCGTCTCAAGGGAGGAAGCAATCATGCACATAAAAGCGGCAGTAGATGCCAGGAATGAGAGTGGTTCTGATATTGTTATTGTGGCAAGGACAGATTCTCATCAAGCCTTGTCTCTTGATGAAGCGTTATGGAGAGTACGGGCCTTTGCTGATGCTGGAGCTGACGTTCTATTTATTGATGCCCTTGCCTCAAGAGAAGAAATGGAGGCATTTTGTGCTATTGCACCTGGAGTTCCAAAAATGGTTAGATATGTTCTATGCATCAATGCTTTTCTGTTTTTTTTTTTCATATATACTTGCTGTGAGCCCATCATACTCTGTATTCCTTCTGCAGGCCAACATGCTAGAAGGTGGTGGTAAAACCCCTATACTGAGCCCTGTTGAGCTTGATGAAATAGGTTATAAAATTATAGCCTATCCATTATCTCTGATCGGGGTATCAATGCGTGCAATGGAGGTTTGTTGTTTATTGATACTCTATATGCTAGTTAAATCCCATTGCTTATTATTTTACATTTGCTCGCTACACAAATCATGTGTCATTATTTCATTATTATAAGACAAAGTGCATCTTAAGGAATCCTGCACATTGATTGCCTTTACCGGTTTTGGGCAAAAGTGAGATCAGCCTGTCTATGCATGTCATGTGACCCTGTGCATATCTACAAGTTATGTTAAATTTTCACAATCAACTGAAGTGTGATTCATGATCACAGGATGCTCTTAAAGCTATAAAGGGTGGTCGCCTGCCTCCTCCAGGTAGCTTGCCATCATTTGATGAGATCAAGGATACACTTGGGTTTAACCGCTATTACGAAGAAGAAAAACGATATATTGTCACACCAGCTCAATCATCGTACAGGACTGGTAAGGACCTTCAGACTAATTCTGTGTTGAATATGAATGAATTTGTAACCTGCACCTCCTCAACTGTAGGCTATTATGATTATACAAGTGAACCAAGCAGTCAAGGAGATTCCAGGTCCGGGTCTGAAAAACCACAAGAACCTGTCATTGACATATTGCCTCAGCTCTATGATGTTGGTTCCAGTGGCGGCAGAGGGCCCTCAACTGGAATGTGGTCTCGTACACTTCGATTAAAGATTACAGGCAGAGATGGAGTCCAGAAAATTGATGCCAGAGTACCTGTAAGTGACTATGGCTCAAGTCCAGTGTTCAATCTGGTTAGATTGAAATTGTGAAACCACATTAAACTTACCTAAACTCGACACCTTAAATCAGCAGCTTGATGCTGAGACATATATATGTGCTTGGATGTTAAATTAGTTCCTTGCTCCTATTTTCTGCATACTTCTATTGCAATCGAGTAATTATCCTTTTCTACTACAGGCTGGATTCTTAGAGGGGATGACAAGGATTATTCCAGGTTTGCACTTATTCTTAAGTGAATCATGATTATGTAAACGCCATATTGATGTTTCATATATTATGCCATCCTTTTGCCATTTTGCAGGCTTGGCTGGAGCTAATATCATGGAAAGGCTTCGGAATGCCCCTATTGATGCAGACAATCCCCAGAACGGTCAGATACTGCTTGATTTCGAGGATGCCATGGGAGACAGGATCCAGGTGTTCATTGCTTGAAGATGCAGATGTTATCTATGCTGGTACACTGTCAAACTCTGATAGCATGGACGTTTCAAGTGGCACCAGGGTCATCGAATCTCATTGTGTTAGACTGTGAGTTAGCGGAATCCAACTAGGAGTACAAGCTGGTGGTTTAGATGTTGCGACAGATTATTTACACCAATTGGTCGAGCAAGATGTTAGCTGGTAGATGCGTATTGCAGGATCAGTTTCTCTGTACCCTTCTGTGACAGAAACCCTGAAATTGATTTCAAATAAAGTAGTAATAACTCTTGATGGGTTATGAAAAATAATGTGCTTCTATTTGCTCAACTTGTGATGTAGCAAGAGCAGTGGCTGTCATCGACCCATATCTGAATCTCGCGGGTCCCATTATTCATTTATTCCGTATACGGCTTTATGTTACACAGTATACCTAAGATGGGACCCTGAACACCAGTATACACGCACAATTGCATATTCACCAATCATCAGCAATGACCCTGGCGAGGCTGACGCCCTCAAGCTCTAGGCTAGCTTGAGCTGCCCTGCCAGGCTTCGTCAAACAGATCCAACAGATAGCCATTGTTGTTGTTGCTATCCTTGCCGCTGCCCTCTCCCGTCTCAAGTTCTGGAGAGGTAACCTGTTGGCTCTCAACCTTCACGGCCCCCGTGCTCAGCAAGGCCTCCAGAGCGTTTGCCTCGACAGCCTCCACTTTCACACCCTCGCTGCATTGCTCGGCACCTGGTGCGTCCAAATTCGTCTGGTCTCCATCTCGTTTGCCCTCGTCAGAGCCGGCCTCTTGCTTCTCTGCCTCGGCACGCGCCGCCTCCCTGTTCGCAGCCTGCGCAGCACTGTCACCATGGCCATTCTTTGTTTCATCCCCTGCTCCGCCGTCTTCGCCGCCGCTGCCGTCCACCGCGACCGCGACAACGCCCAGGCTTTCCACTCCTGGAGCCACGTCCTCGCCTCCCACCGCTTCCTCGTCGCACCGGATGTCCCTGAACACGTTGCCGGCACCCTTGCCATCACGGCGCGCCCGCGTCGCCGGAGCGAGCCCCGCCGCCGCCGCGACGCCGCCCCTCACACACGCGACCAGGGCCTCGAGCCCGTCGACCGCGCCGTCGAACCTCGCGGGCAGGGACTCCACGAGGATGACGAACCCGTCGACGCCGCCGAGCACGCGCTCGGCGCGCGGGAAGAGCGCCGCGGCGGCGCCCTGCGCGGCGGCGAGGTGGCGGTCGGCGAAGGAGAGCGCGGAGAGGCACCTGGGCCGCAGCGGGCGCAGGACCGGGGCCGCCACGCGGGAGGCGCCCCTGGCGAGGCACCCCGCCGCGCAGCCCGACGCCTCGACGCGCCGGTACGCGCTCTCCGCCACGGCCAGGATGGACTCGCCGCAGCTGAGCAGCAGGCGCGACCTCGGCGCCTGCGCCGGCGGCGCCTTGGTGGCATTGCTCTCGAGATCATTGTCCTGCAAAAAAGAAAAAAAAAATGCACCTCCGATCGAGCAGCCAGGTGAGGATCGGAAACCCAAAGGATCGCAGCTGGTAGAAGCTTACCATGCCGATGCGTGGCTCAAACTGAGGCAAGGCCGACAACCGTATGGAGCCGAAGCGGCAAGTTTTAGTCGCCTATAGGAGGCGCAAAGGACCTGCAAATTTGGACTCCTGAGCTATCCCGTTCAGCGCAAATTGCGACGTTATCTCCGGAGTTCTCAGAAAAGTGAGAAAGGATGAGGCGCAAGCACCCGCTCCTACAGGAAGTCGCGGGGAGACGGAGACTTGCATTGGCATCTTGGCTTCATTTAGGCTATCTCCAACAGAAGACTCAAAGGAGATCCAAACCTAAAATGGGTCTCCGATGATACTATTTCAGTCTTCAACAGAGTATCCATACCCAAACCTAAAATGGGTTTTCAGGAGAGAGGACCTAAATCTGGGTATCCTATCTCTTCGTGACCCATTCGCAGAAAGGATTCTCAAAAAGGTATCCTATCTCTTCGTGACCCATTCGCAGAAAGGATTCTCTTTTGAGTCTTCTGTTGGAGAAATAAGTTTATGGGTCACGAACCTTTTTACTGTAGATGACCTAAAGTGGTAAATGGGTCTCCGATCTGGTCTCTTTCGTTGGAGACAGAACTGGGGAGCGGACGAGCGGTCGCAAGAATCCCCACACGAGCAACACGATCGCCCGGGCTCCCGCCACATGGCGCGGCCCGCGAGCTTACGCGCTTGCGAACACGAACGCTCTCACCGGCGGCCGGCGGGCACACATCTGCAGAGGGCCGGCGGGATCCATTAGCATTTCGGCTCAACAACGTTTTACACCCTTCGGTCTGTTCGTTTGGCCAGCAACCAGCGGTATTTTTCTCTGAGAAAAATCAGCGGGCCGCTTGCCTTCAGCTAGCTGTATATATCCAGAGTGTCGATGGAGGTCACAAGGGTTAGGATGGGTAGAATGGAAGGACAGCGCGGCGTGAGGTGGGAAAAATATTATTCGAGTGTTTTTCAATACGTCATCACAAATGATGGTACCATATAACCAAAGCACCCAACAAAACTCAGCAGAAGCAAGCCCTGCTATCTCCATATCCGTCCTCGGCTGGAAACAAATGTCAGGCAACGGAGACACAATCCAAGTGCTGCTAAAGTACTTGGGCCCTAATATGAATCATGGCATCGGATCACAAGATATTCCACAAAAGAAAGCAATAAGTTTCTTCTCACTCAATTAGTAGCAACACTTTCGATAAGGTGCAAAAGACAGGTAATGTAACCAACGGCCCCCAAAAGTACTCAAACTTGGAAACAAGTACTTTGCCTTAACGGCAGGACACCAGACAGCACAAAATAGCACCTACAATCCAGTATGGAAACGACTCACACAAGTCCAACCATTGGAAGAAAAAAAACGTAGCAATACTGTCATGTGCCCGATAACCTCTGGAAACACCACCACACGCAATTGCAAACTGAAGATCGTTTGTTATGACTTTCAAGTTAGGAGATAATGCCTTCGGTCAGTGATAACGCAGCAAGCTGACTGGTCGGGGTGTTCGGATTCTGCTGATGGGCAACATTGCGGAGAACATCCATTGCCTCAGCAACCTTAGACTTGAGAGCCTCAGGGGACTCGAGCAGGTGAAGAACCTCGGTCTGATCCATCTCCAAAAGCATTCCGGTGACCTTGGCAGCTTGGTTTGGTTCCAGTTGCTCAACCAGTGGGTATAGGTTTTCACCAAGTATCTAGATAAACACAATTGCGGATAAGAAAAAAATGAATATTGCTGTAGGACAAGGTAATTATGCAGTAACTGTAAACACCCTAAACACACAAAACTATCAGCAGAAGCAGATACTACCATTCAGATCCAACAAATTGATATCTGTTGAGTATGGTCAAAATGGATAATGAACCAAACAGCTAAACACCACGTAGGAGATTAGAGCACATGCAGAATTATTAGTTGAACACCAGATAGGGACATACCGTTCTTTGCTGCTCAGGAGTAGCATTTGCAAGAGCAGAAGTCAGAGTCCCAATTTGGGCAGCAGGTGATAAGGCTGCGTCTCTCACAGGGAAGCCTCCCATATCATATGGCTGAATCATACCTCCAGCAACTCCTGGCATTGCTGGAGCTTCAGGCATGTTGCGGCCGGTTGGGTAACGGTACATCCGTCCACCTCGCGGAAGCATCTGAGAAACATGACAAGATAAACCACTGAGTTTCACTTTCAATAATCCCCACTAGAACAAATGGCAAAATTGTCAAACCCACCAAGTCAAATATCAAGAAAGAAAAGAGTTGGGAGAAGAAGCATTGTGAAAAGAGTTGATAGTCTTAAGTGATATCACATTTTCTACACAGTCAACCATTTATAACCCCAAAGTACATCCTAACCACCCAAAATCAGCATAACAGTGGAATATTTGATGAAAAAATACCTGCTGCTGAAATGATGGCATAGGTTGCTGGCCCTGGGCCCCAGCTCCACGCCTCATACCTGGGCGTGGACCCTGTTGGCCCTGTTGGACAACTGGAACAAAGTAATTTGGCATATGGGGACCCCCAGGTCTCATGCCTGGAACAAGCTGCTGCTGGAAACCAAATCCCGGCTGGAAGAAAGTGAACATACCATCATTATCCATTTCATTCAGTATATTAAGTAACATAATTAAAATGCTTCATGCAAAGAATGAGTATATATTACATAATGATCAGACAAGAGCAGTGTTTCAAACTGATTTTTGAGATCAGTGTTTCTAGCATGCAAACCAGAACTATTAAAATGGAGGATAATATAAATCAATCATAATGTTGCATAGCAAACCAGAACACATTTGCCCAAGGTTCCACATGCAAGAAAGAGCGAGGTGCTGGTCCCTACTAACTACCAACATTTTAGTGATTGAACACAGGATGTGTTGCTAACCAACTGAAAGTAAACCATCAAGTGCAAAACAATAATAAACTACACCAGCCTTTGTATGCCCATTTCAACATACAGAACTATGATACAAGAAGATTAATAACCAAAATTACAAATACCAGTGCTAGCCGATCTTGACAAAAGATGGGAACATGCTGATTTTCATTTTAAAATTGGAGATAAGTATTTAACCTGTGGTAATGTAAGTTCAAATGAAAGAAATTAAGAGTCTCCGTTGTACCTGAGGGGGTATCATAGCTGGCGGAGCTTGTCCATAGAAGAGTTGCTGATGAGCCATAGGTGGGTACATTGGAAGGCGTGGAGCAAGAGTGGGTGTCATTGGTACAGGAGGGCGCATCTGAGAAAACTGTGCCTGGATCATACAGGATGTGCATTGTTAGCAATTTAATATGCTGGATGGTACTTCCCTCCTTTTCTTTTTGTAAAGCACAGATTGACGTCATGCAGTCGCCATTGTCACAATTTGACCGTTAATATCTTATATATTATAATGTTTATGACCTTGAAATTGTCATATTTAAGCGTTTTTAGATATGATGAATCCAATGATACCATATTTGTATGGTACAATCTACAAATTCCAAGGATTAAAAAGCAAAAAACTTGGGTTCCGTGCACTCCTTACAGAAAGGAGTAAGAAACCACCAAATTTGTACCAATTGCAAGAACAGGGTGTTATCAGTGAGTTTAGTACAAAATAAGACATGTATTACAATAGGAAGCAAGCACACCACAGTCTACCTCCAGACCAAACAAAATGGAAGCTCTGAACTCTACTTCTAAAGTTTCAGAAGACATTGAGGTGGAAGGAAAATACCCCACCAGTTAAATGCTTGATTTGTGTGTGGGTCTTATATAAGGTAAAAGAAGGCAGGAGAAAAGGGGCACCTCATAATAACATACAAAAAGAAGTGGTATTTCCTTATACGGTCAATATTTCTCTGTTGATTCAACATTGCTCCAGATGGCAAACAGTCAATCATTTGCCAGCTCTCCCCTTTTACGTGAAGCTTTAAATAAGCATACTACCATGTGCCAATCTATAGTAAACACTGGTGCCCTAATTTAACATTTAATCTTAGCATAATGCAGACTTAGCTGGTTTGAGGACAATTACCTGTAACATTGCTTTTCGATCTTCTTTACGCTGTGCAAATGCAACATACAGTGGCTTTCCAGATATCATTTTGCCGTTCATTTCAGTCAACTGTATGGAAAGAAAAATTGTCAACCACATGTGACATAACATGGCTCATCCTTTTTGCTAGGGGAGAGTAGTTGGTGGTTAATGCAATATACGGGAAGTGAACTTACAGCCTGAGATGCTTCTTCACGAGTTGAGAACGCAACAAAGCCAGAGCCTTTGCTAAGACCATTTTGGTCCCGCATCACCTATTTAACAAATTCAGTCAGCTATCGTAAGAGATGGATGTATCAGAAAAGGAAAAATGATTATTGGCAAACATAAAAGCACCTTGCACGATGTAATTTTTCCAAAGTTAGAGAACAATTCACGAAGTTGATCATCTCCAATGCTATCATCCAAGTTCTTGAGGTACAAGTTCAGTCCTTGATATTTGTCAGCAGCATCTTTCAAGCTTTGCTCAAATCTCCTTTTTAGTTCCATTTCTCTTTCTGACTTCTTCTGAGCTCTTCCAACATACCACTCTTTGTCATTTATCTTCTTTCCATTAAGTTCCTGAACAGCACGGGCAGCGGCATCTGGATTCTCAAAATTGATGAAACCAAAGCACCTTGATTTGCCATCCATGCCAATCATCACAACAGCACTTGTAATATTCCCATATTCACCAAAAATCTTGACTAGATCCTCCTTTGTGGTAGACTCAGACAAATTTTTCACAAAGACATTGTTAAATTTTGCCTTGTCAAAAGAATGATCTCTCTCTTGCTTGCGAAGAAAGGGTCCAACAAAAACAGGCTTATCATTGATAAGCATTCCATTAAGACTTTTTATAGCACAAGCCAGAGCCTTTGCTAAGACCATTTTGGTCCCGCATCACCTATTTAACAAATTCAGTCAGCTATCGTATACCATGAAGAGATAGATGTATCCAAAAAGGAAAAATGATTATTTTCATACTGAACAAAACCAAAGCCTTTGGATTGGCCCACTTCATCCATAGCTACCTTACAAGAGAGAATGGTACCAAAGGAGGAAAAGGTCTCATGAAGAGTTTTATTGTCTATTGCCTTGTCAAGATTCTGGAGAAAAGACAAAGTAATAAGGTCATAAACCGAGCTAATTATTTTTGGATGGCCATGCAAACTAAAGAAACTAAGATGATCAAGTACCTTGATGAAAATGTTAGCAGATCCGCTCCTGCGGCTGCTTGGGTCACGGTTTGAATACATCACCCGAATGGGCTTGTTGTTAAGCAGAGCAAAGTTCAGCACCTCCAATGCTCTTGCAGCTGTAAAATGGAATAGTTAATCGGTCATTGCAACTCCTTTACATTGACACTAATAGTAGATTAATTGCAAGAGTAAGCAAGCTCCAAGGCACATCATACAGAGGTCGGACACCACAACAAAACAGCAAATCCACTGAATCATGTTTAGCAAAGTTTTCGTTATGTTTCATTTTACACACAAATTCAGTTTTCATTATGCTGCACCTTATATCTCCTCTTAAGGGCTTTGGAGGAGGTGTGGGATAAAAAACCTTTAAGCATTGTCAAATTTGGACTGAATCCTAAAAATTTTCAATAGCATCCTCGCCTTACCAAAGGGTACTAAGACGGATTATTTCAATTTTTCCTAGGTTTAACTTTTGCTATTTAACGGGGGCTGTTGCATTCCTATTATGTCTGCGTAGGGGTGGTAAAGGGCTCTCACTTTTGTACTAGAAATTTTAAGGATCGGGCCGGATTAGGGCCGGGTCAAAATAATACTAGTTTTTGAGCTAAATTTTGTCAGGGCCAAGTTAGATTGTGAAGGAACAAACGGGCCATGATCCGTTACCACCCAACAGTCTGCGTAATCTACCAAATGGTTAGGAAACGCCTGAAGGCCAGCTGTATATAACATTAATTGATTTTAATTCCATCAAATTAGCAAGGCATCAATTTTCCAGCAGAGTCACATAGATACATACCTTAAAAATATAGCAAATAAAACTGGAAGTAACTCTAAGAAAGGCTGTCTTAAACCCGTCTTATAGAATATACAGTTAATGAGGCTCTAGGATTAAAAACTAATTGCCAGCCACCATCCTCCCCCATTCTTAGAACAAAGTTATCCAAGTGACCAAAATCATCCTTCCCGTACCCAAAACATAATAACTAGTGGCATTGCAACAAGCAACACATCCACTTAACCAAAGTATTGACTTCTTCTAGAATGAATCATTCAACATCTAATTAAAATTCTCAAACGCAATCAATCCACCACCTATACCAACTGAGGAATCACTGGCAACATGACCTTTGTACATTAGACCAAATCATCCTTGCCGATACCCAAAACATAAAAAATCCCAGTTGCATTGCACGAAGCAATGCATCCACGTAACAAAGGCATGGACTTCTGCTAGAATGAATCATTCAACAGATATCAATACTTCTCAATCGCAATCAATCCACTACCTACCAACTGAGAAACCACTGGCAACACAACCTTTGTAAATTAGACCAATGCATCCTTGCCTATACCAAAAACACAAAAAACCCCAGTTGCATTGCACTAAGCAATGCATCCCCTTAACCAGTACTGGCAGGGGCAATTACAATGTTATTAACCGCAAAGGCATTGACTTCTGCTAGAACGAACCATTCAACATCTACCAGAATCCTCAATAGCAATTAATCGGCCACCAGATGCCATCAGAATAATCGAATCATACAAAACCCAGCCCTAGCCCAACCTGATCAGACCGCAATTCAAATATCCCCAAACCTCAACCAATCCCCCCATCGTGAATCGAACAGATAAGAGTGATAAGCGCAAGAGGAGGAGATCGCAACAATACCATCCACGGGGTTGCTGAAGTTGACGTAGGCGTATCCGAGCGAGCGGCGCGAGGTGACGTCCCTGCAGACGCGCACCGACACCACCTGCCCCGCCTGGCTGAAGAGCTCGTAGAGCTGCGAGTCCGAGACGGACCCCTCCAGGTCGCCGACGTAGAGCGACGTGGTCGGGAGCGGCTGCGCCACGCCGACCGCCCCCGGCGACACCACCGCGGGGACAGCGCCCGGGCTCCCGTTCGCCATCGTCGCCGCCGCCACTTGCGCCGCCATCGCCTCCTCCCCCTCGACCAGACTTTTTTTTCAGATTTTTTTCGAAAAAATCGGATCTAAACCCTAGCAATCGGATTGGTAAGTCGCTCGATACTGATAGATCTCGCGCGGATTCGAGGATTTCTAAATTTTTTTGGTAGTTTTTTGGTTGCGGGATACAGAGGCCGCAGGCGGAGAGCACGCGGGGGGACGACTCTCTCAACGAGGGGGCGTGGCGACGGGGTGGGGAGGGTGGTTATAGCCTGGCCCTGGGGAGAGGGAGGCGCGCGCGCCCGCGGCTAGGGTTTGCTGGCGCGCGCCACGGTGGGCTCGGTACTCATGCACCAGCTGGCGCCAGCCGTGACGGGTCTGATCTGGGTTGTTCCGTTGGTTGGTCCGTTGGTGGCTTGGTGCTTCAGGACCGGGGTCCGCCCGGGCCACGGGCCCACGGCCACCCGCTGGGTGTGCCTGTGTGCGCGCGTGGCGTGGGTGGCTATGGACTATGGCCAGCCTTGCGGTTGCGGGCTCGCTTTTGCTTGGCCTTTTCGCGTTCCGGGCGGTTTGGATTCGAGAGTTGGCAGGCCCTTGGCGAATTTCCTCGGGGAACGAGCCGGAGTCTTGCGTCGTGTTGAATTGGGAGCCTTGAGCCCTTGACCGATTTGGTTTGGGCTGGGGCGGACAACCCCATACCCATCCATACACCATCCGTATGGAAAATTTTTGAGTGCGGTCCCTGGGAAGTACGAAAAATTATTTCCATCCAGCAGCGTGCAACGAGGGTTGTGTCTGTTCCAAAAAAAAATGTAGTTAAAAAGTCATATCGAGTCAAATCGAATATTATAGTGCACTATATCATTTTTCGTTTGTTTGTAATAATTGTTGTCATATCATGACTTTACTAGGCTTAAAAGATTCGTCTCGTCATGTAATTTTTTATTTATCTACATTTAATGCTTCATGCATGAGGAGAGAGATTCGATATGATGTGATGATATTTTTTTTGCACAGTATAATTTTATGTGAGATTTTGGGAACTCAACACAGCCGAGAACTGATACGAGCACGAACTTTCTGAGGCTGGCTAGTCCCGGTATGGTTTTCCTGGTACAAACCGGAGACTGTGGGCTGAATAGGATGCCAAAACATATGATACGGTATGTCTTTGTCCGTTCATTTTCCATTCAATTGACCAGTAAAGTCTCGTTCAAGTTTTGGTGATCAAAGCCAAGAAACCAATGCGTTAAGGTTGACTTCAGAACTCTACTCTTGAAAAATATGTTGATTTCAGTCCAAGCATCCTGCTTACGTTCCTCTTTCTGCTACGCTGCTTTGTTTATTTCGAAAAGAAACTCTCTTTGCTTCGTGGTTTCTCCGGGGAGATCGTCATGCCTGCTTGGCCCAGGTTTGTGACTGTGATACTACGGGCAAGCAGCAACCAAATGACCAATTACTGATTCACAGACTGAGACATACAGTCCATCGCTCCATCCTCTCCGGTATTACATAGTGCCATTACACAGAAAAAACTACTGAAATCTTGCAACAACAAAATCGCAAATTAAGTCGAAGAAAAACGGTCAGAAATTCACGATGTTCCAGATTCTAAATTAGTTTATTCTGGCAGTTGTGGACATGCGGCTGAGCGATCAAATCTCTGCATGTTTTCTCCTACCGCCACCGGCATACCACCTCAACATTTGCAGAGTATGTTTGTTGGATGGACATCACGCGGATCTGCCTCCAGCCTCCAGGTGTATCTCAGTGATCTTCTTTCTTCTATTGCCATCAGGTGGCGTTAAATCACTGTCAGTTGTTCATCAATGAAACTGGGGTAAATGTATAGAGGGCGGCCAAACCTAGAAGGAACAAAGGGATGCCGAGTAAGCTAAGTCTTTCTTCTTCTTTTTTTTGAAAGAACTAAGTCTTTCTTCTCAATTATTTTCATCAGGTTGCAAGTGTGATTGATGGTTGAACGGAACACCATGTTCGATATCTTCCTTGACGGGCTCCCGGTAATCTTGGCGCTCTTTGCCTCCAGGTCTCGAAGACGCATGGTTGTACCAAATCATACCCACGATAGCCAGGATCATACCAAGTGCAACATGCACGTTCAGGCCTTCTCTTCCAAAGAAGACGAAACCCATGGTGAGCACAGGGATCGTCTTCATGTGGCCGAGAACTTGAAATGTGACGGCGCTGAACCTTCCAATGCATATGAACTGGCTCAGATTGGTTCCAATTGCAATCACGCAGGACAGCGCTATAAAGAACTGGAAGGAATTTGGACAGAGAGGAAACATCAGTCATCAATTCACTCACCTATTGTAAAACAGCAACATAGTGATTCCAAGTCATTAACAGATAATGATATGATCGATAGGCAAAGTTCTGCAAAGTAAACTTGTTCTATGTGCCCATTTCCCTGTTTTCTTCATAATTAAGATAGAAATGGGCACTGACCTCTACTAGTAATACAATGCTTACAGTTGTTTACATTATCATCCCTATATACTCCATCCACAGATTTGATTCCAAACAAACATGCTTCACTATACGGAGTATGTACAGCTTCACCGGATAGATATCATATAGTAGTAATTCCAAATGTAGTACAAGAGGAATATTAAGGCAGACTGTAAGTCAGAATGAGTATTGAACAGCACTTACCGTCACCATGCTGTTATAATGGTAGGTATCAACTCTATTATTGGTCAGCCAAAGGTCCACAAAGGGGCCAAGCAGTAACAATGATGCTGCTTGGGCTGGAGCAGTATGACCCAAGAGGTTGAATGCGCTAAGGGAATACTTCTTTTGAAGGGAATGAATGTACTGCAAAAAAGGAGACCAAGGTACTAAACTTAGAAAGATAGGAAAAAGGAATGAAAGCATATCAAAGCTGGCAACTCACTGAATATTCATGAGTAAGAATACTGTGTGTTGTCGTCTAACATGAAACCTGGCAACCTGCTCAGGCTTCTACTGCCATATTAACGAGGCAATATACTACAACTTTAAGGAATCAGAAGGCCCGCAGACAATAAAAAGGAACTAGACACAGCATGTAATTATCGACCTTGAGCTATCAATAACTTTCCCCTCTAAACAGTCCTAGATGCAACTCCAATGCTCTTCAAATGCACCACAAGAGCCACCAGATAGTGAAAACTTACAAATGGAAATAAGCATGTTTACAGTTCTTGGACCCGGCCAATGCTAATTTGAATATATACATGGCTCATGCTGTAGAATATGTTTTTACATAAAGAGGAAAGTATAATGTAAAAGAACTCACAAATGAGTACAAATTATAGTTTTGTCAGTACTTACATGTTGCTGAAATGCAGTGCTGCAAACAGCTACTGCAGCAGCTATCAACCCTTTGGTATTTACACTAACATCAGTGACAGTACATATTGCAACCCCCACTAGGACAACCATTATGCTAAGCTTCGTGTCCCTTGAGTACCGGACATTATCAAACAGTACTTCAAGCATGCATAAAGCTGGAACCATAGACAACTTGGATACCTGGAAAAAATGATGGTGCTAAAATTTAGTATATGCATGCATAAATCAATCTAAATGCATCAAATGCAGGATAATTACTTATTCACCTGATAGAATCCAACAGAGTTCCACATCAAGCTAGCATTCATCCCAACAACTGATATATTGGCAAAAAGGACAAACTTCATAAGCTCTGGAAGAGGTAAATAGGATGGCTCAAGATATCCCAACGATTTCAGTATTAGTGCCGCCAAAGCTGTTGTTGCATAGTGAATCCCAGGCAATGTCGTAGCTGCAAGTGGAAAATTTTGAGCAAAAGACCGAATGTAGGACAAAAGGTTACATTAAAATATGAGTTAAAGCATCCACAGTTTCCAAAATAAACTGGTAGAAGTTTTAACAAAAATAATGTATGCTTGCAACTTTCAGGACATATTTCGATGCATTAATACTTGCTCAGCTCCACAAAATAAGCAATAAGCATCGGCAGAATGCATGGACAGGACCAGTGAAGCCAACAATACAGTGCGCTTGTCAATTTCCATTTGTCAGTTATGTTATCCCTCCAATCAACTGTATAACTTACACTTTCGGAACATGCATGCATAAGAAGTAGGAATTTTGAGGACACCAGTACACGAATGCCAGAATATGTTAACAAATTTGCAGCCAATTCATTGAATTTCCCATCACTGGAAGCATGGCATTTGCTGGCAGGAAGCACAGTTTTCAGGTGTCCTATTTGGATTTCAGATAACGGGACGAGGGTTCAGTGCTAACAATAGCATGTCCCTTGCCACGGAAACATTCATGTTGACACAAAAGCATTATTTTATTTTGAGATTCAGAGGTGTAGCACGCATACTGTGCAGACTGAAACTTTGTCATACCAAAGCTAAGCTTCGTGTCCCTTGAGTACCGGACATTATCAAACAGTACTTCAAGCATGCATAAAGCTGGAACCATAGACAACTTGGATACCTGGAAAAAATGATGGTGCTAAAATTTAGTATATGCATGCATAAATCAATCTAAATGCATCAAATGCAGGATAATTACTTATTCACCTGATAGAATCCAACAGAGTTCCACATCAAGCTAGCATTCATCCCAACAACTGATATATTGGCAAAAAGGACAAACTTCATAAGCTCTGGAAGAGGTAAATAGGATGGCTCAAGATATCCCAACGATTTCAGTATTAGTGCCGCCAAAGCTGTTGTTGCATAGTGAATCCCAGGCAATGTCGTAGCTGCAAGTGGAAAATTTTGAGCAAAAGACCGAATGTAGGACAAAAGGTTACATTAAAATATGAGTTAAAGCATCCACAGTTTCCAAAATAAACTGGTAGAAGTTTTAACAAAAATAATGTATGCTTGCAACTTTCAGGACATATTTCGATGCATTAATACTTGCTCAGCTCCACAAAATAAGCAATAAGCATCGGCAGAATGCATGGACAGGACCAGTGAAGCCAACAATACAGTGCGCTTGTCAATTTCCATTTGTCAGTTATGTTATCCCTCCAATCAACTGTATAACTTACACTTTCGGAACATGCATGCATAAGAAGTAGGAATTTTGAGGACACCAGTACACGAATGCCAGAATATGTTAACAAATTTGCAGCCAATTCATTGAATTTCCCATCACTGGAAGCATGGCATTTGCTGGCAGGAAGCACAGTTTTCAGGTGTCCTATTTGGATTTCAGATAACGGGACGAGGGTTCAGTGCTAACAATAGCATGTCCCTTGCCACGGAAACATTCATGTTGACACAAAAGCATTATTTTATTTTGAGATTCAGAGGTGTAGCACGCATACTGTGCAGACTGAAACTTTGTCATACCAAAGCCAAACCCGTGAGTAGCCATCAGGGCCTTGTTAACCATGATGATCCCGACTGAGGTGACGATGTTGAACACCCACGCCGCAGCATCCCCCGCAGCCTTCTTCTCCGGCTTGCCCCCGGGTCCCGGCGCCGCAACCATGTTCGTCATTCCACGCAGGAGCCCTCACCGGACACAGATTTCAGAGCACCTAAGCAGGGAATCACCAGCAAGGAGTTCATCAAGGAGTGGCAGTGACACCAAAGGTACTAGAACACAAAACCCCAGCATTTTTTTCCGCCCCAAACTCTAGCTCAACCTCAGGCTCAACAGTGGATAACCGTCGATGAAAGCTTGTTCAACGCTCTTATAGTAGGTTTTTTTTGAGTAACGGGGTAGCCTTTCATTAAATCAACCGGCCGTTACATAAAGAAATCCTGATGATAAGCTCCAGAGCCTCATGAAACCAAACTGACTCAGGAGACTGATCAGCTGATCTAGCTAAGACATGAGCTACCACATTACAGCATCTACTGACATGCACGAAGGACAAATCTAAAGACGAATTTCTTGCCTCATGTTTGATGTCTTGGATGATCGATCAAAGCCACCAGAGAGGGATCCTTGCCAGATGACTGAACCTTTTGGACCAGTGAAAGGCAATTAGAGGCTATTTAAACCTTATGATGACTACATTTTTCCCTTTTATATAGTACGCATCACTGTCCAGCTCATGAATTTAAGTTTGTATAAGCTTTTGTTAATACTGACTAGGGGGTTATCTTATGCTAATTTCTGTAATGAAATATATGGATAATTTAGATACTGATTTAGGGTTTACTCAGACTATTTCTACAATGGCAAATGTGTGTAATTTTTAAGAAAACATATTAGTTCCAGTGCTATTATTAGTTCCAGTGCAAATGTCGGAATTAACATTAAGGTTTTAAAAGAAACCTCCATTCAGTAGTAGTAAGATACAATGCTAACTTTGAGTGGCTTTGGTTAAACTTGTTCAGTGTACTTGACAGTTGGTACTCGTTTACATTTCTAACTTCTTTTCCCTACTTTGTGTAAAATGTTGTTTAATCAAAACAATTTATGTAGTAATTAAGATAAACACACACGCGCGCACCAACGCAACATGGGATAACTTTTTACTTTTGGTTATTCCAGAAGATGCTTGATAACTACACTTCGTAGAGGAAGAAGTATCCAAGAAGAATGAATGAGACCCGGGATGCTCTGAGGTCCTGTATGGAGCAGCTGCTTCTTGTTAGGGACGAGAAAGAGCGCGCTGTGATTGAAGCAACTAATAAGATCTCTTCTGAGCAGAAGAAAACACATGATTTACAGCATAAGTTTAACGATGCAAATAAGCAATTTGAGAAGGCCATTGCTGAAAACTGCAACCTTCGCAACATTGTTGACACAAAGGAGAAGTTGATCAAAGACCTGAAAGAATCCAAAGCACATTCAGACCAAAAGTTAGCTGATACAACAGCAAGGCTTGAATTCTCACAGAAACAATGCACATCCCTGAAGTATGAGATGTGCATGCTTCAGGAGGAACTTGAGATCCGGAACAAAGAGCGGGAATATGGCCTCAAATCAATACATGCTGCTCAGAAGCAGCGGCAGGAGAGCATGAAGAAGATAGATGCACTAGAAGCAGAATGCCAGAGGCTGCGGACAATGATTCAGAAGCGTCTGCCAGGTCCTGCAGCGTTGGCAAAAATGAAAGACGAGGTCAAGCGACAAGGTACTGGTTCTGCTGAGAATGGATCAAGAAGGCCCCGTGCAGTAGTGCAGCCACAGCCGCGGGCGAGGCATACTTTGTCTGAAGGTTACCAAGTCAAGCTGCAGGAATTGGGTGAAGAAAACAGACATCTCAGGCAGTTATTGGCCCAGAAGGAGAGTGACCTGCAGCTTGTTCAGTCGAAATATGTAGACGAGGCATGCAAACCGTCAATACCGCAAAGGCAACACGAAGAGTTGTCTGGTAGCCATGTTTTAACAGAGAATAACCATCCAGGACGAATGGTCAGTACATTGGCCAAACTGGATCACTCGAGATCTGGGAAGCAACAGGTATCTCAGATTAGAAGTAGGGGCAGAAGAATAACAGGATCTGACATTCAATTGCTTGTTGATCCTCTGGAGATTGAGAAACTGGAGAGGGCATCAAGACCTTCAAGTGCTCCACATCAGTGTGTGGATGCACCTGATACAGACTCGAAAATGGTTGTTTCAGAAACAGTTCACAGATATCTCGTCCCTGATGATGGTTTCTGTGACAAGTATCCCGAGTGGATTCAGGACGTTTTGGATGTGATCATACATAAGCATCAAGTCAGTAAAATAGGTGTTGTAAGAATTATTGATGAAGTAGCACATGCACTGAGGAATGAGATTTCTGCTAAAGGAAATGATGATGCACACTTATCCTATGACAGGGCAGAAATAGACAAAATGGTGGCCACTCTGATGGAAAGAGTCAGCAGCATGGTTGAAAGATCTACTAAAAACAATATTACGAGGTTTCGATCATTTTTTCATGAGAAGTATGAACTCACTTTGCAACTTGAGCACCTGGTTCATATCTGCAACGATATATTAGATGGGAAGGCTAATCTTGGACAGCTTACTGTTGAAGTTTGCTTGATCCTAGAGTGGATAGTGAGCCAGTGTTTTCTGCGTCTTAATGGACCAGGCGTTCTGGACTGCGTTACTAATAATTCTGGTGGAAATGAATCCCTGAGGACATTAAGCATCCATGAAAAAGATGCTATGCAGAGTACAAAATCAGAAATGGCTTTTCGAATGCAACAAGAGAAACAACAAGAATTGATTGAAACAACCGAAGGCCAGATCACTATTGTAACCTTAGACAATCATTCCCAGATTGAAGTCACCTGTAATCTTGATGAAGACTTATTGGCTGTTATTCAAGGGCAGGGTGATAGTTGTCAGGAACAGCACCCGGTATACCATGAAACAGAAAGGTATATTCTTTTTTCTTTAGCCTTTTGCTATTCATCTATGACGCTATTATCTGCAGCACTTCTGCGCCGGTACTGAGAGCTGTATAACACACATAAGTAATTCCAACTATTTGTGATCAGTTCTGCTTCTGACGGGAGGAAAGAGAAAATAGAAGAAGAGGGAAAACAACTAAAAACGGTAATCCCTGATGTCCTTCTTAGAAACTATTGTTTTTCTACAAATAATAATCCTACAAGTGGACAAACAGACCTTGTCAATAGAGCACAGTAACTATTATACTTGACAGAACCTCTTGGACATTTCCTAATTATATAGAGATATAGACTGAAAACTTTATCTGGCATTCTGAATATAGCAAAGAAAGACAAGCTTTGTTAGTACCAAAAAGCCTTATACTAGCTTAGAAAAGGACTAGTATACGAAGATCGAACGGCTGAGAAAAATTGTATACTAGTGTTAGGTATGGGTAGTATGGGAAGGAGTAGTATAGTAGTATAGGGGTATTATTGGGAAAAAACTTGAATGGCAGGAGTGTAATTTAGATTTATATTTTAATATTCATATCATGTTTTGTATTTCCCTCGTCATTTTCATTTCTCTGTCCATCTCCCCGGCGAATCCTTCCTGGCACATCTCGCGGCGGCGGCGGCGGTGGCGCCTCTGCAAGACAGGCTCTGCGCCGGTCTTGCGGCGGCGAAGGGCGTCACCGAGTCTCCCCGCCCCACGCGAAACTCGCGGCAGTGTCGGGCGGCTATCCCGGCCCCTCGCCGGAGTCGCAACGGCGTCGGGTGCGGGCGCCTAGGGTTTGCCGGCCCCGCGTCGGACTCGTGGCGGCGGCCGGCGCGGGCGCCTACCCACGCCGGATTCGCGGCGGCTGCGGGCGCGAGCGCGTAGGGTTTCCCGGGCCCGTGGCGGAGTCGCGGCGGCGGCGGCGGGCTTGGGCTCCCGGGGGTGCTGCGGCGTTTGGTGGGCTTGTCGCCGGGGAGGCGACTTGGTGGCTGTTCGCCCCTGCGGGCAAGACGCCCAGTGGGGAGACGGCGCCGAGGAAGGCGAGGAGCGTGGGAAACAGAGACATGCGTGGGTGGTGCTGCTCGGGCCCGCTGGCGAGGTGCCCCGCGGGCGAGGTGGCCAATGCGTCGGACCGAGAGCTCCAGTTGTTCGCATGCTCCATCTCCAACAAGATCATGGAGAACCCGGTCGTCATTGCCACCGGAAAGGTGCGGCGGATCTTTGGCCTGTGTTCGTCTTAGTTTGCCATGATTTTTTTGATGCGATTTATGTGCAATTTAATTATCACAACTTGTAGTTATGAGTGTTGTGAGAACCCAAGGATAGATGGCAGAGCAATAGTTGAATTGGGTATGAGGACAAAAGAAAGTTGTAGTGGGTTTTCAATTTGTTAACCTAACTTAATTTTCACTGATTAGAATAAGAGTTTAGTATGCCGATGCTCTTAAATGTTACCAATTTATTTTGGTTTCTTTCTAGGACCATGATTTGGAGGATATATAGCTTTACCTCTTGAACAGCAATTGGATTAAACTGCACCGGAATAGGTTTGAACTGGAGATTCTAAAGTTGGCTGTGCTTGTGAAATGTTTAGATTTGGATGTATTGCTTACCACCAGATTGCTTGCAGACCACCACATCTGGAATGCCATAGAAATGGTAAAGTGTATGTACTAGAATGTCTATGAAGACAGTATCGTTTTTTTTTCTGTCGTGAATGGTTTGAACTGCTGAGTTTTCCACTTCCCATCAAATTTGCATGTACAATATCTGTTCAGGTTGCATCTTTGTTCTGCAGGACTTGTGATGATTTGTCCCCCTATTGTTGCAGTACATGAATCCCTTCTAGACTGCTAGAGTGCCAACATAGCAGGAAGAGTTCCAATCTTCGATAGAGATGGATCATTGTACCTGATTTTGATCAGATAAGTTCTTTTGCAAACATCAAAATCAGGACAATCCTTATTATTTTGTTATGCAAATGTTTATGTCAAAATATCCATGGTTCCAACAGAGCGAATAAAAGGTTGAGGTTTATGTCATAGATGAATAGTACAAAAATTATTTGCATGAACAAAGTTTCTGATGGGATGGAAAAGAATAACTTTGTGTTTGAAAATTGGATAACAAACACATGCTGTACGTCAAATGAAACGTAATCTATTTCTCATTATCTTCGAGCGTGTATGTCTCAGCGTCGACGCTTGGTTTGTAGCCTGGACTTCCTTTTTCTTGGTTCCACGCATAGTTAACCAATATGACGGCAAGCTTGAGCCTAAAACTGGTCATATCCTTCTGCGCAATAGCAATTGAAATGGTTGTTAGCTGTAATGTTAGACTGGCGTACATTGGTCTAGGATATTATAACTAAGCAATGTACCTGTGTGAAGAAGGGACGTAATATATTTCCTGTCCAGTTCTGCATGAATTTCAGTGTGAATAGTCCACATAATGTTCTGCGAGAATAGTTTGTTTTCATACCAGTTAGGAAATAGTAATGGCAGCAAAGTATATCGACAAGTGATGATGTGAAGTTACTTGTCAGTCTGCATGTTTTTTTTTATGCATTCGACAACTGGCCATTTTTTGACGTTGACATCCTTCCACTTGTGTTCTTTAAGCAACTTCAGGTCAGCTAGGCGTTTGATACGGTTGTTCAAACCTTGCAGCTGAGTTCAATATAAAAAATTAGTAGTTGTGGTAAACAATTGTCAGTTATTATTTTCTATTACAGTGCTCGCTCACTCACCAGCTGTTGTAGTTCTGGTCGACGAGGAGCGGTGCCCATAGAGTCAAGTACCTGAATGGCACGTTTACTAGCATTTATCACAACCACGTACCAATGACTTTGTTTAATGTTGATGGGAAAGAAGACCTGAAAAGAAGCTATGTTAGATCTTTGCATCTTAAATGAACTTTACCATTAATAGTATGCAATATGTACCATATCATAACCTTGATTTTGAAGTTAAAAAAAGTTAGATGGTAAAGTTGAAATATGACCCTATATTATAGAGTTGTACTTACTGCATCGTTAAGATATTCTGAAGATTGTAGCAGACAGTCCATATCGTTTTTTGTTGCGCTATAAAGACCAATGTGGACCAATTGTTTATCGTTGGATGATGACTGAATGTACTTAACAGTGGACCAATCATTTGCAGCGACCAGATATTCTATAGAAAATAGTTAGATGCATAATATTGTGTAGGAAAATTATATTAAGAAAATTGTTAGCAGAGAACAAGTATGTACCAAGTGAGGTGTTGTCCGTTGGAAGTGGTTCATCTGGTACCTCAATAACTGGGATATCATCCTTAACGTTGTTGTTAGGTCGCTTACGTTTCGTGCTGGCACTGTACAGGAAATCGGCGTTTGCCTGTTGGATGGGTTTCTTTGTCCGTTTTGTCAACCGTGCCTGCTGATTGGGGTTTGACACTTCGTCGTTTACGTCTTCTGTAGGTGGGTGTTTGTTATCATCATTGAGCACGTCGGTCCTGGATGGCTCCATTACCTTGGATATCTACAGGGTGGCAGGCCATGAAAGGTCAGCAAAACACAAAATGTATGAAGGTATGGGAAATCAGTATGCATAGGACATACACGATGTTCATGTATTACATCATCTATCCTTTTGTTGACTGCAGCAAATCCCTCTATGAGAAGAACTTTAATTTCCTGCATTCATGTCCAATTAAGTGAGCTGAACCTGTAGTTGTGCATAGTGAAATAATGAGGAATATGAACCTGTAGTTGTGCATTCAGTATTGGGGTATCTGAATTGTCAGATTGTATTGGTGCCGTGTAGATTTGGGAAGATGTGATGTTATCAACAACCTGGTAAAAAATGGTTACATGATTTGGTAAGTAGCAGCATGGATATCTGTACAATGATTACATAATTAGTAATTTGTAGTCAACTTGTACCTTTCCTTCCCCGAATTGATGTTTTCGTGCTATTTTGCACCGTTCTTTGACTCTCCTTTCATCCCAATACTGCATAAGTGGTTTGTTCCCTCCAGATTGTTCTAATGTAGGGTATATATGAGGCATAGACAGCTTTTCCCAGTACCATACCTGAAGATGGAAAAAAAAATATGAAGTTATAGTATTTTGAGAATTTAATTACTATTAAATGAATAAATGTTCAGTCCATATAATTCACTGACCTGCAAAAGAGCTAGATTCCCTTTAAGACTACCTGCCTTGGTTTCCTTGTATTCCCTTATGCTTGATATCAAAAAATTTAGAACCAGGCTGCTCCAATTTAGATCCTTGATCTTATCAACATTTTCAATGAGCCCAAGATACTCGGATTTGACATATGGCTGTAGTGTTGGGCACAGGTAGAAACCAATTGTGTATAGGACAAATTTCTGTTTAAATTCATCACCGTATGTGGTGGTATTAGTTAAAAAATCCTTCAATTGTTTGGAAGTAATTTTAGTATCCTCTTTCGGTTTGCACATGTCGTACAGAGCAGGGACATGTATTTGTGGGGGCCCCTTAATTTCATCGCCTTGTGATGGAAGCCCTAGTATATGCTCAACATCTCTGATGCTCATTTTAAACCTGTTATCTCGGATGTTGAACTCCTCAGTTTGTAGGTCAAAAGTTGCAGCAATTTCCTTACAAAGGTCTCGTCTAATTTCTAGTTCGTTGAGGTGAAGTAAATAACCAAATCCTACTCCTTCAACTGCATCTTTCTGTTCTACACTGAAATTGCTCATTATCTTGACTAGTGCTCTCTGTGAGCATTTGCATGTGCCCTTTAACAAAAAAATATTGTTGCAGTAAGTTAAGGTATGAATTTTCTATCCCTACTGACATTTGGTGCTACTAGTTAACATGAATCACTTTCAGCATAAGACTTACAGGTCCTGTAGATTCACTTTGCTTATTAATCCTGCTTGGCGGCTGAAAATTTGCTTGGCTGATGTGGTCAGCCTGTCCATGCTGTTTCAAATGTTACAAACAAGCGATTTACAAATTACGGTTTTTGATGGTAAACAAAAGACTACTTACAGTGGTTGTTGATGTGCTTTCAATATTTGTTGTCCTTGGCGGCACCTGTTCTGATTCTTGATCCATTAATGGTTGCTGATTGCTTGGAGCTTGTGTATCTTCTTCCATTGTTGCCTGATGTGATCGATGGGAATCAGTGCAGGTTGGACAACGATGATGGGGCTGGCAGGGGTTGTGCCGAAATGGGAAGAGGACGATGCAGATATACCTGTTGTCTATTTATGGCTGCTTGCTTATTGTTGTAACAGATATTGTATCTATCGAGTAGAATCTGTTTCCTCAGTTGTGATATAGAATCTGTTTCCTCGGTTGTGATATTTTGTTTACGGCCGGGCTTATTTGTTTCCTTTATCCGTGATATTTGCCGCACCGTTATTTTGTTGCCCATGCGGGTGATCGATTTTATCTGTTGCCGTGTGGCTGATGTACTATAGATTTTGTTGCCCTTCACGATTGTTACTTCGCATAAAATAAGCCGCAAGGCCTCTTGCATTAACGCCAGCACGCCACGTCATGAGAGATAACGTTTTCGGTACAGTACGAGGGAAAATGGATTACCACGACAAGGTGTGGCCCGCGTGATTCACGGCAACAGAAAAAATATACTTGAATAAAAATTTTACGTTTTGCATATCATGCACAAATGAATTTGTAAATATCATTGTCGCAAACTCACTTCAGTAGCACAGTGGTCTCGACGAGGATGAGAATGATTGTGCGAACACAGGTTCTATCCCCTGTCTAAGCAAGTTTTAGCTAACATTTTGTCAACATTTTTTTGTAAATTTATATTTGAAAAGGGTAATGATTCCTTATGCAAATAGTTGTATTACAACTATTTTTTGTACTATAAAGATCCAAACCTTTGACAATAAACGGACCCACAGGTCATGGAAACAGTACCACTCCTGTTCTTTCGTAAAGTAATACTCATAGCGATCCCATGGCCATTTCTTTCGTAAAGCTTTTGACAATCGATTGACGCACTAGTCATTGAAACACTACCTACTAGCGCCCCCACCTGTCAGATCTTTTTTCGTCAAACCTTTTGCCTCCCTCATTTATATTATATGCGAGAATCGCGGTAATTACGAGACAGAGGGAGTAGGTGCGTGTACCATGCTATGGCAATATCAATGTGTACTATGCTATGCCAGTACCAGTGTGTTGGCAATGAAAAGTCAATCATAGTGTGATTGTAATACGTATTATTAGTCATTATTTTCTTGATATAATAATATTTTGTACAGCATCATCAAAATTTGTTACTTGTCCAATATTTTGCTAATTTTGATATGGTTTATTTATATTTTATAATAACAGCGCAACAATTCAACGAACACCCCTATAGGCACACTGGTTTGTCATGTCTGCTGGAGTCGAGAGGTTGTGGGATCTATTCTTTCAATGTACGGACTTTTAACACTATTTTTTTTAATTTTTTTGTGTGCAAATAATCCTTCATATTTTAACATTGTTTTGGTTCACACTATACGACTAGTCTACATGGAATCTTTATATACATGTTTAAAATGTAATAGTACAGTTTTAAAATGTAACAGTCTACATTATGGAACAATGATATACTCTCCCCGTTTCAAATTATAGTTTGTTTGACTTTTTAATCTAAGTTTGACCGCTCATTTTTTGTGGTGGCTTATACTTTATTAATATAAATTTTTTTT
Organism: Echinochloa crus-galli; assembly: GCA_900205405.1. Lineage (NCBI taxonomy): Eukaryota > Viridiplantae > Streptophyta > Magnoliopsida > Poales > Poaceae > Echinochloa > Echinochloa crus-galli. The sequence goes on along the minus strand of OAMR01000183.1, from coordinate 929,440 downwards.
AATAAAACATTAAATTTTACTATGTCATATTTTATTTATAATTTGGAACGGATGGAGTTTTTCGTTACACATAGGAGGATATATACAATACATAGTAACACTCAACATTATGGAACAGTCTCATTTCAGGCGCACACGTCCTGTCCCATTTCTCCGTATGTTGTTGCGGCGCGGCACCAAGTCTCCAGGCGGAGGCGGCGGCACCGCCGGCACCGCGACCAGTCTCCAGGGGCGCCGTTGCGGGAGGGTGCGCGGTGGCCTCGAAGCTCCCGCAGAGGCCGAGTGGGGCATGTCATCCGGTCTCCGTGGACCGTCTCCGCCGGGGACCGGAGGGCTACGGCGCCGTACCGTGTCTGTCCGGTCATCACTGCAGATGTGAGACTAATTTTGTTCCTCCATATTACTTTGTATGTCATCAAAAAAGCAATACAGAACTCAAATAAATGACTGAATACATGAGTCATAACTGGAACCACTAAATAGGCTATCTTACAAATTCAACCAGAAAACAAAAGGACAGCAAAGCTAGATGCGGCAAGGGGGCGCCATGGCCCAGGGTGGCAAGGGGACATCAAAGCTGAACATTTTCAGTTTGCTGTCCAGTATTCATAGCTTGGCTTCCACCTCTTGTTGTTCGATCTCGGAGCACCTTTAGTAACAATCTTCACTGGATTCAGAACTTTCAAGCCAAATTGTTGATTCGCCCCTGAGAAATGAGCCGGCAAAGGCCCAAAGGATGTCTGCTCTTCTGACCCACTGTCCACGATGTCTTCTTTTAAAATATCATCAAGAAGCTTCATTACCCTCTCCGTCTCACCTTGGTTCCTAGAGACTTTGAATAAGGCACGATTGCCCTTTTGGCGAAGGGCATGGAAACGATCCATCTGCTCACTCCACACATGAGTGTTGGTGCGCATCTGAGTTGGAAAAGCACTCTTTGCATTCATCGTCCACCGACGAGAAACACAACAATCAGGAATGCTCTCTATACAAGAGTACCTCAACACGCAAAAAATATGCGCACAAGGAATTCCTTCGCGCTCCATCTTCCGGCAATGGCATGTAACATCAACCAAAGGTGATCCAGAGGTACAGGTCACATGAAAAAAACGATGTCCTTCTGCAACCTCATACCTAAAGTTGTCATTCTGCAAGGTAACCTCTTTCACTGACCAATCACATGCTTTTGAAATCTGAAGCCTCACTTTCTGGAATATTTCTGGTGTGAAGTTAGTTGCTGCACTTTTCAGAAGCCCTGGATCAGAAACCTTAGTGAATGGGACCAAATTCAAAGCTTTCGCATCAAGCTCAATCTCATTTCTACGGATTCGTGAAATACAGAACTCATAATGCTCCACCAAATCAACCAGGGACATCTTTCTGTCTAAATGGTTGTGAAGCCTTGAGTTCAGACTCTCACTCCTCTGATTGCTTTGCATGCCCAAGAAATATCTTTTTCTGGTGTACGTCGCTGCCCACTTCATTCTAAGCTCATACATCATATTTACCCACATGTTACCTTCTTTGATGCTATAAGTAGCTCTAAACTCTCTCCAAAGCCTTTCAAATTCATCAACCTCCATGAAATGGTAAATGAACTTTCTAAAATCACTACGCTTGGAACCACTGAACCGTTTAAGCATGTTTTGCTCTATGTGCCAACTGCAAAGTCTGTGATCTGCATGAGGCATAACTATCTTGATAGCTGCAGCCATTGCTGCGTCCCCATCTGTGATTAAAGATTTTGGATGCCGCTGGTGCATCGCCTCCAGTAATGCCTCAAGCAGCCACACATAGGATGGAATAGTCTCGTCCGACAATATACCGCATCCAAATACTACTGTGCTTTGATGATGGTTAACTCCTACAAAAGGTACAAATGGAAGATTGTACCGATTAACGCGGTACGTGCTATCAAATACAACAACATCTCCAAAAGCTCCATAGTCCATCTGTGATTGTGCATCTGACCAGAATAGGTTCTCCAGCCTGCCTTCTGCATCCATACTATATTTGTAATAGAACTCAGGATCATTCTCTTCCATCTGACGCATATGATTCAACACAAACTCTACATCATTTCCTTCAACCTTCCCCTTCTTGTGCCTTGAAAAGAAATTATACAGGTCCTGCGAAATAAATCCAGTTTCTCCAGGACCACCATAGTTCGCCTCCATTACGTCCATGATCTGGTATGGTCGAAGCCCACCCAGCCCCAGCTCGACTGCCTCTGCTTTCTGAGGATCATTAAGCCCTCGGTGTGACCTCAACACAAAAGCATGCTCTGGTTTAGCAAGGGGATGCATATGGACATCCACAAAATCTTTTACATACCATCTGTCACTACTTTCACTCCAAGATACATCAAGCCTAGCTGTACAGCCACATCGGGTGAGGGGACGTGGCTGTCTTTTTTGATCTGTCCTTTCAAAGTACTTCATCGATCTGTATCCTTCATTGGAGCACACAAATCTCCTCCATATCACCTCTTTTGTGCCAATCTTGTATCTCACATCGTCCTTTCTAATACTAAACCCTTTATGGTATGCATAATTATTATAAAACTCATAGAATTCTTCCTCCCTCTTAAAGGTCTGATTTGTCACTCTACTGTATTCCTCTAATTCCTCCAGGCTAGTGTACCCTTTCTTCTCCATTACTAAAATCTGAGTAATAAAAAAGTTAATGATCAGATCATATTCATTTTGTGGCATGATTTCTGTAAAAAAACAGTTCCTTCCTCAAATTCCTTCTTTACCAACAAAGCGACAAACATCTGCAATCACACTTGCCAATTGCTTGAATTGGCTCAATCTAAGTTATGCATTACACTTCCATATGGTACAGCCAATAATCTAAATTCCTACCTGCTTTTGTCTACCTTCCAGTCTTCAACCAAAAATTGTTTATTCATTTGTTTTCACAAGACTAAATTCATATATATATATATATATATCAACAAAATAGTTTTCACATCAAATTCAATTGCAATGAAACAGCACGTGTCACTAAATATTCATACATATCAATTCGCCTCCAACTATGCTCATTATCAGAGTCTTAAAACAAAATGTTAAATCAAAACTAATCCGTCAATATTGATTCACCTAAGCCATACCTAAATCCAATCAAACACATCACACAAGCAAGCCCATTTCATGTGCCATGATATGCACAATATCCAATTTACTAACCTCAGATTGCAAGATGAAAGCCCAATCGATCCTGACGACCAGTACGGATCGCCGGCCGCGACGACGAAGGACACGGCAGATCACGTTCACAGGCTGCGGAGGGGCTGACCTGGGGCGCCGACAGGGCAGCAAAACTCGAGGCTCCTGGGACGAGATGGCGGCGGCGGCGGCCTGCCCGTGGGAACGGCGAGGCGACGAATGGGAGCGGCAGAGCAGGGGCGGCGGCGGCAGAGTACGAGGGCCTCCGTGCGCCTGTGGTGCCTCGAGCCTGCGTGCGTGGTGCCTCGAGCCTACGTGCGCCTGTGCCTGGGACTTGGACTTGGGCCTACAGCCCATGAGGCCACTGATTCAGTTAATATATATCAACACGCTAATTACTAAATTACCCATTCTCTATACCATATACTACCACTTGCTAGTATAAGGCACCGTAAAAGACCTCAATTCTGCTACGTCGTTGTTGTTGCCTTCACTCCTGAACAGCTGCCGGATCACATTACATGTTGCTGGATCCTGTCATTCACGTGAAAATACACCTGACGTGCATCCAAAACACCACTGCTGGGGTTCTTCGAGCCTCTATCTAACCTCTACCGTGTGGCCACTGAATGGTTGTGGTGGCGGCGTGATCTGTTTGACGGCCTTGAGGCCCTGTGCATGCACTGCTGGATCCTAGTTTGAGGTAGACGTGTGACCATGGCCGCAGCTGGTAGTCTGCACATTCGCATTGATGACCATGCAGATCGATCTGCTGCCCGCCATGCGGCAGGCATCAACGATGATGCGATCACTTAAATATCGATGAATTGATCGATATAACACTTTGATGGCATATGTTGGTAATTCGTAGACAACAGTAGGGGGTTACTTTAAGCTTTTCTCTATAATGGCAAAGGTGGGTAGTTTTCTTAAAAAGTATAAAAATAGATCTGAAGGCTATTATTTTTGGAATGTTTAGACTTGATCAAATTGATGACCAGATGTTTTTGATTTTTGTAGGAATTTGTAGCATTTATCTTTTTTTCTAGCGCGTCTCATGAGTATTAACGTGGAGGTTTCAAAGGAGCCTCCAATTAGTAATAGTAAGATTCTTTCCCTTTTCCAGTAGTATACTCCAATAAACCTATCTGTTCGTGCCAACCTCCCTATGCTCGTACTGTCGAACTGTTTTTTTTTTTGTGAAGTACAAGCCGTGAAGTGCTTTGTAGGTTTTGATGGGCTGAACAACTGAACACGGTGATGAAGATCAATTAGTAGAAGCTAAGTGCATGTAAGCCATGTCTCCCACTCCCCAAGATGTGTCCAATTGTTAAGTGATTTCCTTTTTCGTTTCTCTAATACTACACACTCCAGTCGACCTGTTTCCGACCGGTGTTGATCTTAACAATTTCCTGAAAGAAATGTGTGGTGGCAGCAGCAACACACAAGCCACACGTACAAGCCTTGTGTTCTTGTAGGTTTGGTGAGGTGATCCGGATCGACTAGTGGCACTTAAGAACTAAGATAGTTGCATGCAGATGCACTGCACACAAACATGCATGCTTGAGATTTGATAACCTCCCCAGTGGCCGCAACCATGATGACAGCCATACCGGCCGGATGGATCGGAGCTAGGGTGTAGAAATAAGCGTGGGGAAAGGCAGCTACAGCAAAGGAAAGAGCTCAAAGGAAAAAAGGCGCCATGATCGCTGCGACCTGGATGCTTTGGGTTGGGCCGCTGGCGAAGAAAGACGCATCATGCGTCGGAGCTTTAGCTTTAGACCCTCTTAAGCCTTAACCACAGAGGCTCTAAGCATGTCGCCAAAGCAGAGGGCACACAGCGTGGAATCGGTGGACGCCGAGGGATCCTTGATGCGGCGTGTGGATGGACCACCGTTGGGCGCGATCGATCCGGTGATATTCTCTGCAGGCTGGACGTACAGCCCGGCGGTTGGATTTGGCTGTTTGATCGAGCTCATCGTCTCGCTTTTAAGTGGCCTCCTACTGCCATGGTCTGCACGTAATTGCTTCTGCCAGTGAACAGTCAGGGATTAATAGAAATTGGTTATAGTCCGGCGGTTGGATTTGGCTGTTTGAGCTCATCGGCTCGCTTTAAGTGGCCTACTCATAATTGCGTCGGTGAGTCTGTAGGTGAACTGTGGATAGTGCAGAGTACAGAGACTAATGTGCCTGATGAAATTGGATTACACAGCAGGCAGGAAATGCCGGGATAAAATATAATGGTTCCAAGATGAGCTCATCAGGCCACATTGGCCTCTACGTATGTATGATTTCTACTCGAGTTTGCAGACATATAATTTACATACCCTGCAGGCTGCATCAGCTTTGTTGTTCCTGCCTTGTCCATGAATCCAGGAGAGCGCCGGTACGTGCGTCAAGTCCCCGGATGAACGAACTGCCAATGCCCCAGCTCATCGTCCTGCCCTGCTCCCCCGATGCCGGAGCCTGTGAGATCGTGCGCAGAGTGGGGAGGGAGACCGCCACTTTAGCATGCCACTGGCACCGATCTGGTCAAAAGATCGGCCGGCATGGCCTGGCACTGCCATGCATGCAGTGCAAACCGGCGGACGCTTTGGCCGGCCGGGACCGAGCTGGGGCGGCGCATGGACATGGGCCTCACCTCTCATCATCCTGCTGGTGCTGGCCGCTGGTCCTGGCAACCCCATGTGTCGCGGTGCCGCGCATGGAGATGGAGGCAGCTGGGGAGTGGGGACGACCCGAACTGGCCGTAGGTCCGAGCAATCGAGTTGGCCTATTTCTCTAAGCCAATCGCCATGTCTCTCCTCCAGCAAGTTTCCTGCCAGGCTGCATGTCTGTCTTGGAAGGGGGCACGAGGACAGCCGCGGCGGTTTGACTGAAAATGTGTGTGTCTGCGGCTCTGCGCTGCGCAACTCGCCTGGGCCTGGATATGTTGTTTTGGTTCCGGTTGGTTCCTGACCTCGTCAGCCCAAGAGCTTACTGGGCGCAGTCTCAATCGAATTTGTGAGCCAAAGGCCCAGGCCCAGTATCAATCCATTGACAAAATCCAGAATTCGCTGGGCTAACTAGCTCAATGCAGTCCAGACCTTCTTTTCGCCCGTGTGGGCAAGTAATGATAATTAAGTTTTAGAAAATAAATGATAATTAAGTTAATTATCAAAAAGAAGTAATAATAATTAAGTAAAGAGGAAAAGTCTATTTTACAACCTCCAGTCATCACATAAATCAGATTTTCAATTTTTTACTATAAAATCAGATATCTTTGACCATACAACTTTAGAAACCATGTAAATTTGGACCCTAGTGGTTTCAGAGATAGTTTTTATTTTTTTTAAAAAAATATAAGGGGTTTAATATTAAAAATCATGAGTAATCCAATTTAAATTCAAAAAAATATGAGACAAGTACCATAAAATTCTAAAAATGTAACCTATATGTTAGTGATACGTTGGGAGTTAATTGGATCTTATTTATTTTTGTTCCACTTCTAGTCACACTTATTATTTATTTAAATTATCACTTTTGCAGTACAGCATCAACATAAATGATCTATTTTTTAGAATTCTTCTGGTGCTAATTTGATAATTTTTTGTTTAAAATAATTTTGTTTCAAAATTTTTAATATTCAATCTTTTTTTCAAGAAGTCCAGAAAATCAAAACCACCCATAGTTTCTAATTTATACGGTTGGATAGTCTATGATATACGGGTTGAAACTCAGACTTATATGATGGTTGGAGGATGTAAATTACATTTAAATATGTTAAATCTATTCGACGAGTAAATAATATATATGTTTACGGTTTATATCCAGCCTTTCTTTGTCTCCGCAAATGTCTACATTCCAAAAAATGTCTACTTCGTTCCCTGTACAAGGCAAACATTTTTGGTTAAAATAAAAAGTAGACTAAAGCAGAACAGGCTCGATTACAATCACTGATCCAAACTTGCCTGCTAAAAAAAGAGATATACTTAGAGTAGTGGTACAAAGCAGCACGCGAGGAAGACCATGACCAACAAGTACTGTTGACAGTTATTTGGAAGTCCTAATCTCTCTCTCTCTGAAAATATCTCGCACAAGTGATCCAATGTTCCAAACTGCTCTGAAAGTCTCTCCGGCGCCTGGAGCTCCTCTTCTTCACCACGATTAAATCACCAGTTTTACGCAAATTGACAGTCCAACCGTTCCACACCACGGAAACATTCTGCAAGTTGCGCCGTTGATAGCCGATGACCCTGATGCCCAGCTCACTCGTTCTCCACTGACGACGAGGGCGAACTGTTATTCTTGCCACTTGGACGAGTTGTGATTGGCCTCAGTATAAACATTAGTTCTCTCGTCCGGTCTCACGAGCAGCTCCATTCTTTCAGCAACACACCCAGACTCAAGCTGGATCAGAAAGCAGCCTGCACCTCGAGCAACCAAAGCCAAAATGTCGAGATGCCAAGCTGTCACTTTTAGGAGATTGGAAAAGATTGCTCGAAACTGACTCCAAATCGACTTGTATCCACATGGTTATTTACCTACACTGATACCAGCAGCCATCCAGAGCACATAAAATCTTCTCAAAGGATCTCAGAGGAACAAATAAGATTGTAATTTGGTGTTTGGAAGACAGGAAAATCAGAAATCCTGGTTTCCTTATTCATCACCATGCATAGCGAAGAACCCAGACTCCGAATTCTGATATACAGGCATCTGTCGCATCTTAAACTGTATGACAAGTTGACAACAGATTATTGTCAGACCTTGAAACTGACAACAGTTGTGCCAGGACCTTTTCGACACTGTTTCAACCTTGCATGAGATCCATGCGACTGAGACACTGAGTATTACACTTCCTTTTTTGCCCTACCCATTTGTACATTCCATAGACGGCATTGTGTGAACACAAGCACCTATCCTCTATGAATTTAACAGAACACTAGACCTACTACAACAGGCTATAGTTTAGGGGTGACACCCTAGGCTTCTCGTCTTGTCATGAGCTATGCGCTTCAACCTGCAAGCAGCTGCTGCTGCCCGAGCTGCTGATGAGGCACGGGAGGTCGCGCACCTGCAGCTTCACGTTGCGCGAGCCGATTGAGTCCAGAACATCCATACACTCCTGGAGATCGGAGTCGTTTGCCAGGATCACCCATTCGTCCTCATCGTCCTTGTACTTGAGCTGGAATGCTCCTGCCGTCAGCTTGAACCTCTTTGCTATCTCTTCCAGTAAGTGATACCAACCCATTGCTGGGAGGAACTTGAATCGCACGGTGTCACAGTTGTAGGTAGCCTTGACTGTCAGCGCTGGGCTTGTTTTGTCTTTGAGGACGTGTCCTGGGTTCCCCTTGAAAGTAGGCTGACTTGATGCACTGCCGCTGGAAGAATCAGTCATTCCGGAGGTGGAAGGATGGGTGTGCTCCTTGGCATCATGGCAGTTGACCATAGTGACATCTGCTTGTTGTACAAATGAGGAATTCCTTCCCATTGTTTGGTCTTCGAGGCTATCAATGCTTGGGTGGAGAGAGCTCTGAGAATTGATGTAACCTGTATCTCTGGTACCCAAAGAATCAACAGCACCAATGGGATATAGTGGAGCTTGTGCATCTTCAGAGTTTGAATGTGGTGTGACCTTTGCAACATCAGAAGCATAGTTTCTAGTGCCATTTTTGTTGTTTTCTAACATTTGAACTTCATCACCATCCATTTTAGATATACCGGACATGTGAAACTGGCAAGTTTCTCTTTGCCATCCATCAGGTGAAGAAAAACCTTGTTCTGATTTCGGGCTAGATTTTTCCTCCATTGTTTTTCCAACAGATGAAGTAGGCGGTGTGTCAGAAGCAGAGGATGGCATCTTATCGGGAAGAGAGGCTGCTGGAACAAGGGACCCAGTAGCAGGATCATACTGCAAGGATCTATCCACACCATGAACTGAGTTAATGACAGTCTGGATCTTCTTCAACGAACGATTGACCTTGTTTATCTTTCGAGATGGCCATCGCGAAATTCCATGTTGTCTGCATATCCGTTTCAAAGTCGTTGGACAAACTGCAATGGTGTTAGGCAAGTGTCAGAAGTTGTTTGTTTCATAATCTCCTATTTGCGCAACCTAAGAAAATCTGCTACATTGATGGCATTATCTTCCGTACTTTGAATATCACAACACATTTGAGAGTTCAAAAATACAGTACAACACATTTAGATTCAATTTGAGACTTCATAAATACAGTAGGGGCTCACCACCGAGGCTCATTGCAGCATCCCTCAAGCTCCCAGAAAAGTATTTGCGAAGAACATCCAAACTAAAATTCTTCTCAGACGTACTGCGTCTTTTCTCTGCAACTCGCATTGAGCTAGTCTGTGCCTGCAATGAGGGACAAAGTTCATCAGCAGGGTACAATAACAAAATTTCAGTTAGCATTTTAGAACTAAATGCACCCATCTAGTCCATCTTGAAAAGGCTTACGAGACATGACAGAATACATCCAATTGGTTTAAGTACTACTGATTAATGTATAAAAAAGGTACATATCTCAATAAAAATTTTGAGGGGTCATAATGCAGCACCTGGTCAGGTTTTATATCGACTTGCTTGTCACCCAAAGATAGATCCTGCAACGCAGATTCTGTAATAGGATGGTCATCATGTGAGGAACTTTCAGAGTTACCAGTTGGTAAACTTCCATTAGTCTTCTTATACACTGCTGCAGCAGAAGCAGTAACATCATCGACCTCTGCTTCAGAAACCGTTCGCAAGCTTTTGCATATTCTTTGCATTGTGCTGGAAAGGTTGTTTAATAACATCTGTTGCTCCCCACAGCCCTTGCAGTTGACTGGGAGAAAGAATTCTAGTATGTAGTCATCGTTACCGGTGTACGTGCTCCTCAGCCGGATGGCTACAGCAGCATGCAGACCAAACTTACGAGCATGGTGTGCAAGTGGATAGTCTTCGATGCTGTACTCCCTTATATCAGGCGAGAAGAATGGCAGGTTGGATTTAAGTGCTCGGCCTGCAATACCCTGCCCTTTCTCAAGATGACGCTCAGCACATGCATGAAGAAACCCCTTCATCTTTGCATCATTGATATAAGAAGCTGATTCATGGATGCGTAGTACTGCTTTTCCTGATTGTGAATCAACCCCAATATTCTTTCCAGCACAATAACCATTATCAATGCCATTTGATGTAGGAACCCATGTAAGGGCCAACGGAAGCATGTGTGCATGACAAATAGCTCTTAGAACATCCAAAATCTCAGTGAAAGCAGATTTCTGATTTTCAGAGTAAACCTGCAAATGAAAGACAGTGAATGCATTGAACATCAGTAGGAAAACAGTGAACACAATACCAAGAGAGATGTTTACATGAAGCACATTAGAAGTGAAGAGTGTCACCTTCTGATTGCTGCGATCTGTTGTCGTCTGCAAGTTCACAGCCTACAGAAGAGCAACAGGATAAGAATAAAATTTACGCTAAGCTCAGTGCTGAGTGTAAAACTGAATGCTTCGCCTTGCCAATTGACAACATAAAAATGAACTAAAATTTTGACGAACCCATTGCCTACTATTACATATATAAAGTAAAAATAATAGTGACAAGTGAAGAAAATGAATGTCACCAAGTAAATGTTATATATAAAAATACTAGAGCTCCTTTCAATTACCCATGAGTACTTCAACTTAACATTAAGCATTGTTGTTACTAAAGTAAATATCCCTAGTCTAAAACAAGTTAGTACTTGCCTGCAAGGCACTGCAAACACAGTCCATCTCTGCATCAAAATCAGGCTTCTCCTTATTTGTGACAAGTTCGAGCACTGCACAACAACTACCCTTGCTGGGGTCAATAATTGGCATAGCAAGCGACCCACGTATTTCATGACGAAGAGCATGCTCCATTCTCAAATACTCCGGCTTACTGTAATAGAGAACACTTGAGGTCCACTCTGGCACCCCAGATATAAAGACCCTCCCTGGAAGCCCTAGGTGCAGGCCGGGTTCCTCCTTTACTGAAAACATGAAATTCCTAGACACTTCTCTATAACCTGCAAGATCCTGGTCAAGTAGAAAAGGCTGCTCGAATGTACTCAGCACGACTCGCCCATCATGCTCAACAGGCATCCAGACTTGGGCGAGGACACCATCGCTCAGTGACTTCCTGAACAAAGACAACGCCACGAGCATCTTGTCTGCAAAAAAGTTGCCCACAGACCTTGGAATGATGTTACTCCCTTGCTGTGAACCATTATTTGAAACAAGCCCATCTGAATCTTTGAGCTCTCTGTCTATTCCAGTTGGACTCAACGCTGATGCTGAATTGATCCTTTGAATAGGTGCTGCTGCCGTGTCCATAGGTCCAGAATAGGTGTCAAACGGCATGTCTTCTCTCATAGCAGAAGCACGTGGAGACGATCCCAAGGATGGCCACATAGCAAACATCTGCTGTGCAGCCATGGGGTCATTCAGCACCGAGAATATCTGATCAGCAACTGAAGGGCTGCAGAGCTCTGAGTATCCATCAAAGTTCATCATAGCAGCAGCACCAAAGGGGTCATCAGAAGACCCTATGGGGCTGCCGATGTAGCCAGCACGGTTGGAAGGCGTCGGCATATCCATGGCTTTGCTCCACTCGTCTAGGCCAAGATCCTCCTTATCCACTCCTAGTGGTACGCCAATAAGGATTTGGAGCACTGTACTGAGCTCCGGAGAGAATATAAAGAGGAGCGCCCTGTCTTCTGGCTACACAGAATCTTTGCTCAACACAAGGAACAATTTAATACAAGCAAGCAGTATCTGCACAGGAGACCACTTTTCTTCCGCGCAAATGTCCTGTTGATAACGCAGCTAGACCAACACTCCGATGACCAGTCGATCAGCAGTTCACCAATCAGCGCCGCCGGAACCCAAAAGGTCAGGGCCTTTGGGAGGAAAGGTCAGCAAAGGTAACGGCTTAAAGCGGCTGCAGCCCGCAGAGCAGCAAATTTCTCCGCCAAAATCCAACTTCGATACAGGAAGGACCGTACGACAGGGCAGCAGCTCTCGGCGCCAATGGCGCGAGCCAGCAACCAGCACGGTCCTGCGACGTAGACCAGCTCCCCGATCCCAAAAACTATTTTTTTCACCCAGCAAACCTCCAGAGGCTCAAATTAAGCACCAATTCGATCAGAGGAAAGCCAAATTCACACCAGCAACACCCACCTCCCGGTCCCGGAAACCAACGCGGCATCAAACATCTGCACCAAATCCATTTCTTTCCAGTCAACTGAAACACAGCTTTAACCGAACCTCCCAGCACCGGTCGGCAAGAACGGCGTTGAACCACCCCCTGCTCGGCCGAGCCACCGAACCACCCGGCAGCTTCCGGATTCTGTCACCTACAAAATCATTGGAACAGAAGAGACGAAGCGGCGGCGGCGGCTCCTCGGCTGGGGCCGAAGAGGAAAGCCCGGGGAGGCGGGGATAAGGATCGCAGATCTGAGGAAGCCCGGGGGTAGGAAATGGAATCAAAGGCGAGACTGGGACACCCACCACCGCCGAGGGAGGGAGGGGGAGGGGGAGAGAGAGACGGGAGAGAAGATTCCAGGCCGTGGAATTCCCAAGGCCAGTGCGCTGGTGTTTTCTACTCCCCCCAAGGCCCCCGCAGCGGATTCCTCCTCCTCCCTTTTGGCTCAAGCTCCCGTCCCGGCCTCCCGCATCTCTCCCTATCTCTGAGGGAGAGGGAGAGGGAGAGGGAGAGCGCGAGACGGCACAAACTCGTGTAGCCCCGGGGTTGCGTCGCGGCGCGGGCGGTGAAAGCTTGGCGCGTATCGCACCCGCGAGCGATCGGGTCCGGGGTAGGGATTAGTTTATGCGGGGTTAGTGCGCGGATTAATTCTGTGATTAGTGGCACTGGCGCCGTGGTGCTAGTGCTGCTAGTTTTTTTTTTTTTTTGGCCCCGCGAGAGCTGACCAACACGGGGTCTCCGTGGAAAGTTTCCGTGCGATTCCAGTCTCTTGCCACTAGCACTTCTTTTGTTTTCTTTGTAGGAAATTAATTGACTAGTAGAACATCCTCAATTTTTCTGTTGGAGAATTTTGCAATGCTTTCAAATCGGCGTAGCGTCAGAAAAAAGATTAAAGAAACATGTCGCCTATTTTCAAAGGAACTTATATCCTCCATAAACTGGGGGAAGTACGTCAAGGACTCGAGGTACACCGTACATGAGCTGTGTGTAAGGTCCTGTTCGCTAAATAATTTATAGTCAACGCATAAGAACGGTGCCCCTCGGCGTGGAAGGAAACCCCGACATGGATGATGTCACTGCAAAGAAGACTTCTGCACATTGAAAAAACAGCGTGTGTATGTTCTTGTTCGGCCCTGTTTCCCGGTCATATCATCAAATTTCTAAAAATTCTCTCTCCAAACTTCACTATTCATCTATCACATCAAATCTCTCTCCTCATACATGGAGTACTAAATATAGATAAATAAAAAACTAGTTACATGGTTTTAATGTACGACGAATCTTTTAAACCTAGTTAGGTCATGGTAGGACAATGTTTACCACAAACAAACGAAAAATACTACAGTGTCCGATATGATCTTTTCATTTTACTTTTTATCTTTTTCCAGAAACTAAACACCCCCTTCATCTTTTGCTAAAAAAACTATCGTGTATCTTGTCCTGCGCCGTATGTGCTGCTGGGGACTCGTGTACTCATCCTAATTTTGTCTAACACAGAGAATCTATAAACCAAGCGGGCCCGGGAGAGAACAGAGAGAATCTGAGACGTCTCGTGCAGCTACTCGATTGACGGATCAGTCCGCCTACAAGTCCAGAGAACCAAGCGATTCGCTTGGCTGCGATTCGCCTGCCTGCCACTGGCTGTGTTTTAGTTCCCAAAGTTTCCTAAAAATTCTCTCTCCAAACTTCACTATTTACCTATCAAATCAAATCACATCAAATCTCTCTCCTAATACATGAAGCACTAAACATAAGTAAATAAAAAACTAATTACATGGTTTTAATGTACACGACGAGACGAATCTTTTAAATCTAGTTAATTCATGGTGGGACAATGTTTACCACAAACAAACGAAAAGTGTTACAATGCGCTATACTGTCCGATGTGACATTTTCACCAACTTTTTCTTCTTCTTTTTGAACTAAACACACCCACTGACGCACGGGCGCACGCCACTGCCGCCGTCGGGTCGACGTCGGCGAGGGCACATTTTTCCCCTCCGGTGACGGCCGCCTGGGCTCGCACTTGCGCGGCCGGCGGAGACCCTTCCCCCACTAGAAGATGGTTTGCGAGTAGTATCTGTCTGTCCGGGGGTGAGCTCGGCTCGGCTCGCTGACCACAAAAGCCAGACAGAGGCGAACACAGGGTCCGGTCCGGTCCCGTCGCATCACGTTGGGAGGGGGATCATCAGCGGCAGATGCCCGTGAGCACTGGACAAAAACGCGCCCAGATTCGGCCGGCCCACTCCGCAGATCTCCATCGCGTCCGCACGCGGCACGCCGGCCGCCGGGTGCGATCATCAGCCTTGGGGGAATTGGGACTTGAGACTTGGAGGACTTGAGAGGAGGCCCAGGTGCAACTTTGGTCATTTTTTTCCCATTTTCATATGAATATTTCTGAAACGGTTTTTTTTTGAAAAAAATTCTGAAACGGTTTTGGATCTCAGCTTTTACTTTTACGACAAAGTATATATGTCGACGAAATATGGATGTGATAAGCTTTTAAGAGTCATTTTAAGATTTTAAAGCATGTCTTTGTATGAGTTTTCACTTTTTTAAAAAAAAAAACTAGCCTAGTATCATATTTTCATTTAGGCGGACGCCAGGGCGAAGAAGCGGCTCTCAACTGTCATAGGCTGCCATCTCGCAGGTGCGGCGCCAAAAAGCAGCGTTTAGCCAGAAGCGCATCCATAAAGAAATCTACGAACTTTATTTTTAGTGGCAGCAGGTAATCCGGCGGTCGTTTTTCTCCTCAAAGGGTAAAGGTGAGAAAAAAACAGCCAGCCGTGTCGACCGTCTCATGTGCACAGACATCTTGACAGAGATGCTCACGAGATGGACCGTGAGACCGTGGAATATCGGCGAAAAACTTGTGGTTACGAGATGGTTTATCTGCTCGTTTTGTTAGCACGTCCACCAATCGAATGGGAACCGTTTTGTCAGTCTCTTGACAACAGCCCACCACTAACTGCTGACAGGATACTACTCTATGTGATACTACCATGTGGGCTGTTAACAGTTGGTGGTAGTTTTCTAACACTGATAGTGCGCCTGGCGAAGATGCAAACAGGCTTTTAAATTCAAGGATGCCGGGCGCGGTGGTTTCACCATGTCTCCTTGCGAATGCTGCACAGGGGGTGATCGCCACATTAAGGGCTCCTTTGGAGCCGGAAATCCGGGGCCGCCTTCCCGGGGAAGGGCGCCCGGCCTACGTAGGTCGGGCAGAATTCCCGGGGAAGGGGCGCGGATCCCCGCGGGGGCGCTGGTTCCCAAACCAGCCCTAATCAACATGGAAGGGGAAAGGAGGAGGATATATAGTATAGTACTAGCTCCTCTGGTGAGCATGAAACAAATAACAGCTACCGCTGTGTAACCCGCAGTATAGAGAAATTCAGCTAACACTTGTGCCCACTAGTACAACACTTCTGTGCTCACATATCTTTTTCTTCAAATAAATATATGCTGCTCAAATCCTCCCATGCAAGAATGGCACAGACTGCCTCGCGTCACTCGGCCCTCTTCCCATGCGCTGCTCAGGTCGATGTGTGCAGACGTAGTTGCTGACAGAAATCGAAGCCGGTGCAAGCTTCGCCTGCTGCAGTGCTACTTCGCCGGTGCTAGTTCTGCCGACTAACAGTCAGCAGAGTAGCAGTAGCAAGCAGGTCACGACGACTTTACGAGCGTGGCTAGCTGTCCATGTCCATGCCACAGAACGTAACAAGCTCACCGACCTGTGCCTGGTCGCGCCGCGCAACTCCGGCGGCGTCAAGGCGGGGCCTGGATCTTTCTTCCATGGGAGCTGGCGCGAGCAGGAGCCGGCAGTGCACGGCGACATGCTGCAGCCTATCCCTGCCTGTCGCAGCGCGGGCGGCCCCGCCGTCTTCGGGAAACCCGGGATCTGCCGATGCTGCCGCGCGTTCGCTGCGGAATCCCCGCCGGCCGGCATGGGAGCCCACGTGTGCCGCGCCGGCGCGCCGCGCTTAGCCCGAATGCCCGGCCCTTGGAGCTCCGATCCGCTCCTTTTGTCCCCGTGCGCGAGAGCATGCACGACGCGACGGCAGGCGCGCGCGCCAGCAGATTGCGCGCACGGACTCGTGTGTGCCCGCCGCCACCGCCGCCCTCTGTCGTTCGTCACTGCTCGCGCCATACGCCGGTTGATACGCCTCGCCTCGCCTCGCCTCGCGCGGCTTCTTGCGGCCAGATGAGGATCGGAGGGACGCTGTTAGTTTGTGTTTCCTCGTGCAGGACCGAAAACGAGACCACAGGTAGAACTTGAGAGCGAAAACAAATTCCCACTGGTCGATCATTCTTAGATGATGGGTGATCAATAACCGAGTCTAAAACGTAAACGTACGTGGGAAAGACATGAATGCCAAAACAAACTAATACGACAGAAGGCGTTTGAGGATAAATAGTTTAGAGAAGGCTAGAGCATTACAATATCTCTACCATTTACAAACAGTGATGATTTGATAGATGGCCGACAGTTTTTAGGTAAATTTAGATAACTATGTGCCATAACTATGGGGATGAGTTTGTCAGGGATTAGGTTGTGGTTGATCTAGTAAAACTGTTACGAATGATACAAATTATACTTAGATAAACGGGCACAAAAATTTATATAAAACTGTCAGAAAAGATAACATAACCATACAAATTCACAAGTCAAACATAATCAATAGTTTACTCGTTGGTCTACAAGGCATTCTAACTCGTTTGACTCGCGAGCGAGCCAGCTCAGTTAAGGAAACAAGCAAAAATTGGAGAGAGTCAAATTGTTGCTGATAGACAATAAATTGGAGAGTTTTTTTCATATAAATAAAGACCTACTATTAAAAAATGATGTGCATCTAGATTTGAGAATACTTAGAGCTCTCTATACATGAGAGAGCGAATATAAAGTATTTTTAAAAGCGCTTCGCACGACTGGTCTGTTTACCATGATCCACTCAAGTGATATTGTTTTAGTACCTACGTGTCATCAATAAACGTGCGTGCCGCACGTGCGTTCTTGCTATTTGCTTTAAAAGCGAATGATTATAGGGGGGAGGGGGTCTTTCCTGCTTCTCTTTGTCCTTATTTTCGTACTTCAAATGAAAATGAACAGGATACACATGCAAAATAAGACGGGTCATGTTTTCACTCTCTAGTTGTTGCTTTTTCAGATGAAAAGTTTTACATATCTATCTATCTATAATTGAAAATAATTTTCACTCACCCTTCACATAGGATCCACATGTTAGGTCCGTGGGGGAAAATGTGTTGCTGAATTTGCGATGACAAACAAAAAGGAACACTTTATAGAGTGTTTCCACCATTTGAAAACTATTTTTTTCACCAGAAAAAAACTTACTCACCTTTACTTGCCCAGGCTATGACCTATTCCTTTAACTGCCCCTGCCAAGATTTCCATCGTGCAAAAGCGGACAGTCTCGGTTGAGTACTTGAGTGCACACTTGCAGATGCATTTTTCCCTACACCCAAGTCTGATTAAGAGACAAGAGACTGACCATCGCAACAACGCGTCTTACATGAGAAAAATCCAAAACTATAGTGACATTTGTTTTTTTCTAAAAAATAATATTTTACCATACCTCACATATTTATTTTGTCTACTTAATCCTATAAATGAAAGTCAGGCTTATTTTACTACCCGACTAAGCTGGTCTAATTTATCCAATAAGACCAGTTTTTTTCTTCCTGTATAAGTTAAAAATTCTATTTAAATTTTGAGAAATAACTTATAACCTAGTACCATATATTAGAAAAGTAATAAATTACAAAAATTTCATAATTATTTTTTGTGTAATTTTGTATCCTATGATCAATTTCATGTTAAATGTTCCTAACCTATACAAATAAGTATTAAAAATTCTTAAAATATTTTTTCTAACATAAGGTTCCATATTCTACATCCCCTTACAAATTTTGAATTTAAAGATTATCCTGAAGATATTAGAAAACGATAAATCCTACTTAGGGTAGATTAGACCAACTAAATTAGGTGTAACAAATCAAGTCCAAGTTTTGTCGAGTGGTGTCGAGGACGGTTATAAGGGCCCCCCCTAACCTAGGAGATAATCACCATTCGAAAACGTAAACGGCTCATTAGCAAAACCTCCACAAACAAGAAAGGGCCCGGTCCAACAAGACCCACGGTCCACCATGGACTAATGGCCCACTAGAGGCTCTTCATCGAGGTCCCCGACGCGCGGCACCCTATCTCCGCCTTGCTCAAGGGTGCCAACACCCTTCGAACGAACGACGCGCTCCGTCTCGCTCGAGACCCCCTCGGTCGAGGCCCGCTTGACCCTCAAATCACAAGAACTCCGCCTCGCTCGAGGCTCCCCCTCGGGTCAACAACGCGCGCGCCCGTCTGCTCGACCGACAGGCGCATTCAATGCGCTGCTCTGCCACGGGACGCCAAAGTCAAAAGGCAAATCTCACGCCATCCCGCGCAGGCAACGTGGCCTGGGTCACATCGACCGACTTCGGTCACTGTGCGCCAACTCCGATCA
Organism: Echinochloa crus-galli; assembly: GCA_900205405.1. Taxonomy (NCBI): domain Eukaryota; kingdom Viridiplantae; phylum Streptophyta; class Magnoliopsida; order Poales; family Poaceae; genus Echinochloa; species Echinochloa crus-galli. The sequence continues at coordinate 910,538 of OAMR01000183.1, read as the reverse complement.
CTGTGCACCAACTCCGGCCACTGTGCGCCATCCACCATCTTTGTGCAAGCCTGCGAAGCCCTATGCGGACAGGCCAGTGTCATTCCACGGCGCTGTGGTGCCAACTCTCGTACTCTCCTCACGGCGAAGCCCTCGAACGGCATGGGCAAACCCTCGAATGGGTGCTTGGGCAATGATGGGATAAAGACGCTGGTCAGTGCTACCCCACGAAATCACCTCAGGACAGGAACGAGAGTCGCGCGTCATCAACAAAAGTCACCACGCCGCACACTGGAGCCACAGGACGCACCGATTATCGCCGAAGGAACGGATGCGCAAGGATGACGAACATGCCCGGCGCCACGCTCTCCACATGTCGACTGTAGAAACCCCCTGCGCCGCACGCTTGTTACCGCCCTTCCTTGGTCTATAAAAGGAGGAGGCAGACGCCCGGTCAAGGGAGGAACAACTCAACATCACGTTTCACTCACTTCGATATTGGCACTGGTCTCAATCATCCACACATCAGGGACTTGGAGATCTCCTCTCCCGTCTTGCTTGTAGGTCCCCTCTACGAGCGCCAAGGTGCAAGATAATACAGTGCGAGCACATTCTCTGCTGGATGTACGGCTCCATGGCCAGAACCAGGTTACATCTCGTATCATTGTGTTAGCTCTTGCATCGACTATGGGGAGACATGACACAGCGCATTACTAGCAGGTGCTGGGCTGCGAGTCCCAACACCGACACGTGGTTAAATGGACAGCACACCTAGATAATAAGGATAGTAAAGTAGATTTTTTTTGACAAATTTCATATAAGAAATATATGATCATACGCGCACACCAGATTAACCTTTATCTTTACTCCTTCAAATTGTAGGTCGTTTTAGCTTTTCTAGGTTCATAGATATTATTATGCATCTGACATACACTATGTCTAAATAAGTAGCAAAAACTATGTACCTAAAAAAGCCAAAATGACTTACAAATAGGAACAGAGGGGGTAATTAGCAAGAAGAGTAAAATACACTAGCGGTCCTCGAACTTGTCTTGAGGTGTCATCTAGGTCCCTGAACTCTCAAGATGCGTATTTGAGTCCCTGAACTTAGTAAACTGTGTCATCTACGTCCAAACTTCCAAAAATAGCCCTATGTTATTGATGTTTGTCCATCTCTTAATCTATAATTATCGATATGGTACAATCAAATAAAGTTATTTAATTATTATGATAGAAATAACCGATTTAGTTAGAAAAATAGTATAAAATTTCATGCTTAATTGACAGCCATGTCATCATATGTAGGGGCATTTTTGAAATGTTGGACCTAGATGACACAGTTTAGCAAGTTCAGGGACCCAAATATGTATTTTGAAAGTTCGGGGACCTAGATGACACCTCAGGACAAGTTTAAGGACCGCCGGTGAAGTTTACTCTAACAAGAACATCTACTTTAGCACACTAGATCGGAAACACCCACCGCACAGATAATAAGACATATATGTCACAATGGCGGCACAAAATTTTTTACTGCCTCCGTTCCAAATTAATATTCGTTGTTGACTTTTTATTTAACGTTTGACCATTCGTCTTATTCAAAAAAATTATTCAAATATACAAACTAATAAGTTATACTTGAAGTATATATAATGATAAAACAAGTCACATACAAAATAAATGATAAATTTTGGATAAATTTTTTGAATAAGACGAATGGTTAAAGATCATAAAAAAATCAATAACGAATAGTAATTTGAAACAGAGGTAGTAGCACACACGGTACATTTTAAGCAGATTTTTTAGTGTAACTTTAAGGAGTATATTATAATATGCGTATACGGAGGCCTTAAATAAAAATCCAAAAAGGAAAATGGTAACGGCCTCCCTCGTACATTGCGAACAAACACGCTACAGAAGTGGAAAAAAATCCCCATTTCGATCGTAAAGAGCCCCAAAGACAGCGAAAACCCTTTTTTATTCCCTCATCCACTCATCGCGCGAACAAGAGAGAGGCTCTCCCCTCCCCCACCGAAACCAACTCGGCCGGAGCAGCAAGCAACTCGAAGCGAGCAGCAAAACATTGACGCTCCAATTGCGGGTCATGGGCGCCAACGGCCACCCGCCGCCGGCGAGCGCGGCCGCGCCGAACGGGTCCCACTCAGGTGGGGGCGGCGGCGGCGGAGGAGGAGGAGGAGGGGGAGGGGGAGCGAACCCTAGCAACGGCGGCACGGCGGCGGCGCTCCGGCACGACCCGGGCCTGGCGCGGGAGTGGTCGCTGGAGGAGCAGGCCACCCTCGACGAGCTGCTTGTCAAGTGAGTCCGCCGAATTGCTGGGTTTTGCGGGTTTGGGAGCCCCGGAATTCGGGTTAGATGGTTACTGTCGGTTCTGAATTCCGACTCTCCGATAGAATTGGCTGATAATCATGAGAAATTAAGCGACGTTTGTATTACGAAATTAACGAATTCATCGAGATTGTATTTCCATAGTCGTAGATTGCAACGCTCGACGGCCCCCTTTTAAATTCAGTTGGAGCAAACTTATTACTAGTCACTTTTTTCACGCGAATGCTTGCCCTTGCAATGTAGTTAGTACAATTTTGATTTAGTTGATAATGTTTTGCCCCTTTGTTTTTTATACTTAAATTTTGCCCCTTTGTTCATTCTTAACCGCTGTTTTATTTTGTCATACTGTAGAGCATGTGAAGGCTCGGTAGTTATATAACACAGATCTAACTAGGGCTGCACAACTTTCAAAATGATTGTAGCATTAGACTTGCACTTTGAGCTTGTAAGAGCATTTCCAAGTGACAAGCCAAATCGTTTTCTAAAGTTAAATTTAGCTATTGTTAGAGAAAAAACGTTTCCAACAGACTCAGTAAATGAACCTCCAAATTTAGTGGCTCTCCGTCCCACCTCATAATTTTTAGGTAGCCTACCTCATTAGCCATCTTTACATAATTTGTTGGATTACTCTGTTATTTGTTATTAGTCAAATCTATTTTTGAGAGTATCTAAATCAGTAAATTTGACTAGTCTTTTTAGGTAATCTCTTGGAGATGCTCTAAGTAGATTGTTTAGCTAACATTGTGAAGACGTGTTTAAGCGTGAGGCACGTTTTTTTTTATTAACCTTATGTTTCCATGGATGTTCTTCGGCATTTGCTCTCAGGTATGCATCTGACGCGCCTGTCATTCGCTATGCAAAAATAGCCATGAAGTTACCAGAGAAAACAGTTCGAGATGTAGCCTTGCGCTGCAGATGGATTAATGTAAGTAAGATGTACTTAGCATTTGCAGTACCTCGATGCCTGGCCTCTGCAGTCTTTATTTGGTTCTTGAAATGATTTGAGGTAATTTGTTGAACCTGCAGAAAAAAGAGAGTAGCAAGAGAAAGAAAGAGGATCACAACTCGTCTAAGAAAAGCAAGGACAAAAAGGTACTTCCAGATGTTTCCCTTACAGTATTCCTTCTACATAAATGTTATGCAAACTGGGAAAGCAGTTGTTGCTCTAAGCTCACAAATACTCCCTCCGTTCTGAAAAAACTGACGTTTAGGACAGCGACACGGTCTTCAAAACACAACTTTGACCTCTTATTATCATAAAAATATTTATCAAAGAGTGATGCATGTATACTTTTATGAAAGTATTTTTCAAGACAAATCTATTCATATAGTTTTCACATTGGTAAAGTCAACGATTTAAAAGTTATTGATGATTTATATTCCCAATGTTTGACCCAAATCTTGTCATAAACGTCAGTTTTTTCAGAACGGAGGGAGTAATAGATGTCTGGTTGGACAGTTTGGCAATATGTCAGTGTGTTCCTATAATCTTATTGCACACTACTTAAATAGGAGATTTGCACTGATAGCTACCTGTTTATGCAGGAGAAGGTTTCAGATTCTTCATCCAAGCCACCTGTACATATGGCTGGTAGGCCTAATGTTCCTCCATACCCTATTCCAGTTCTTCCCATGGACGATGATGAAATCTCATCCAAAGGTAAGTCGGATTGATATCCACTCCATTATTGGTATGGGAGTTCAACTGAGTAAGGGCTGATGTTTGCATGATCTAACATTTATGTTTTACTTGGGATATTTCCTTAACTCTAAAGTGATGCCCTTGTTATTACTATAGATGTTCGCTTGTCATTTATAGCACATTTGCATTGGCATCCGTCTTGTAATTGTTTCTGCAGTATCACCGAGTGGTCGAGACCAGAGACTAATTGATTATTTGAAAATACTAGCTGGTTGCACGTGCGCACGCACGTGTGTATATAGAGCTTTAGCCATTCTCAAATTTAGAGGCATATTATTTTTCGAGTTAGTTGGTCTTTATTTATATGGAGAAAAACTCTTCAATCTTTTGTCTATTAGCAATACGGGATAATTGTGTTCACGCGAGGAGTTAGGGGCCCACCTGGCCGGAGGTGGGTACGCGCGGGACGTTGGGTGAAAATAGTTTTGCGGAGAATGAACTAAAGTCTCTCGAAAGTGTGTTTTTTCTTCTTCTTCACATGTATTTTGACTGCGGTCCCACCTAAAAACATGACACGTGGGTCCTCTGTGAGAGGGTGGGTACGAATGTTTTAGGTGAGAAGTGTTTTCAATTCTACTGGATCCTTATAGTATAGATAGTTGATCTGTCATGCAAATTTAGCTGATTTTGGGCAACGTTACTGCTAAAAAAGGTTGAAGTGTGTTGGCATATGCAGTTCCGTTTCATGCCTAACTTACGCTGGGGTTTGGCAATCCACTGCATGTTCAATCATCATTGCTATTGAGATAATTTTCATATAAGTTTCTCTTAAATCAGATACAAATCAATTAATTCAAAGGACAATTCTATACATATGAACAGTGCATACTAGATGGCATTCACTATTTATAATTGCAGTGCATCTCTGTGTTTTTATATGATACTGGGGCTGGCAATACATTTTGGGAATCTACAGATAGATTTAGGCACTGATTGCTTGACGCATTTAGGTTGTTTTTCTACTCTATGCATTTTGAAATTTGATGTAAGTTCTTGAGCCACTTGAATAACGGGTGACTAAATACTGACTTGTTGGATTTTTCATCTCCTTTTGCCTTTCTGCAGCCATTGGAGGCCCAACAGGTGAAATCCTTGAAACTAATGCGCAGGTTTTGAGTCAAATCTCGACAAATCTTAGCAATATGCAGGTATCCTTTTATTTTAAAGTAGGTTTTGAGCAATGTTTCGCCTGTATTTTTCTGTTGACTGTCTGCCCTTCCGAACAAGGCCTGTGTTTCTTCATGTTGTTTTATTTACTTGTGGTTATTTATTTTTTTTGCAGATACAGGATAACATCTCACTGTTGTGCCAAACTCGGGATAATATACTCAGGGTCTTGAAAGAGTATGTTTTGAATTACTGTTGTGTTTATTCCAATAATTCTGAAATGATCTATTCATCCCATATGCTCAGTCACTTTTGTTATTGCGTATTTACATGCTAATTTAGTGTCCTTATTTCTGTCTTTTAAGTAGTAGCTTCAGTTCAAATTTACATTTTCCAGAACATATAAAAGAGACATTATACTATGTAGCATCTGTCATTTCTTCTACCATGGAAATGCTTCATATCGCCATCACAGTTTGGTAGGATAGTTCTTTTGGTAGTGTTCAGAGTCTGTTGAACTGATGAGATCTCAAGTTTCCATTTTGGTAGCCTAATAAAGGAACTACCGGTGAATGTTCTATGTAGAATCGATCTGCTAATCCTTGATACTACTACTGTTTACTACCATGGATGTTCCTTTATTAGGCTTTTATTTAGCTGCGCTAGGAATTCTAGAATCCTATGGGCTTATAAACCCTTGGAAGGTCCAAAAGACCAAAAACATAAATTTGTACCCGCTAACCAAATCCATCCTGGAGCTTCTGCGCTCTACAATATTTTTTTAACCTGTCCAATTCCAACAGTCCTGAGATGTAAGTTCTGATTCCTATGCAAATGTTTTCAGGATAAACGATGCTCCAGATATCATGAAGCAGATGCCGCCTCTACCTGTGAAGATAAACGAGGAGCTCGTCAACTCAATGCTCCCCAGGCCGACTGTACCTATGCAGTAGTGATAGCGAAACAACTGTACCCTATGTAGTCCCAGGAGTTCTTTAGATAGGCAGCTGAAATAAAAAAAAAATGCCAGCACTGGTGCTTGTTCGTTCTTTCTGTAGCTCCATCCTGTCGACTTCTTCGTTCTACATGTTCAGTCTGGATGCTGATCTCCCAACCGCCTGAGGCCCCCCAAATCAGGCGGTTGGGACGTGTACCAAGTTACCAAGGGCTGCTTCTACAGCAGTAGCAGGTTCCGACTCTGGCATGATTAGCCTCTAGCTGGAATTGTTCTGCAGTTTGCGTTTGGGAACCCACTGGTGCAGGTTGTGTATAACTCTGGACATTGCACCCTAGATATCGATGAACCCTATGCATGTATTTTACCTTTTTTTTTGACACGGCATGTATTTTACCTTGATGCTCCTAGTACGGGTAAGCAAGTGAGAGGAGATAGCAGCAGAACGGAATCAAAATCATGCTGTCGATGGGTTCGTTCACCAACCAGAGGCCGGAATCATCGGATGTCTCACAGCCTCCGAATTTCGGCCCACAACCGCCCGCGGGCCCCAAACTCGCCGCTCATCCCGGCCAGATCGGCAGATCAAGGCCCAATGCAGCCGCGGCGCGACGGCCACGCTACTCATCACGCCCCGCGTCCCCGGCGGGGCGCCCCTTCCTTCCCTTTTTTCTCCGCGGAGTCAATGCCTCGGTCAAAGCTCAACGCGAGCATGTCTTCCTCCTAGCTCCACCATCCCCCCTCCTGGCTCCTGCTCCCCTTGTCTCCCTGCCCCCTCTTCCGCCGCCCCCCCTGCCCCCGCCCGCGCGCTCCACCCGCATTCCCCAGATCTCCATGGACCCGGCCCCGCCCGTGGACCCGGCCGCCTCCTGCTCGGCCTCCACCTCCGCCTCCGGCTCCGCGGCGGCGGCGTCGGGGGACGTGGCCGCGATGCTGCCGGACTCGCCGCCGCGGCGCGGGGCGGGGCACCGCCGTGCGCAGTCGGAGATCCTGCTCGGGGGCGCCGCGCTCCCCGACGACCTCACCTTCGACGCCGACCTCGGCGTCGTCGGGGAGGCCTGCGGGGCCGGCGACGAGGACGAGGAGGACGACTACGAGGACGAAGACGGGGCCGGCGGCGCGGGCGGCAGCCGGATGTTCGAGATGTTCCTCGAGAACGGGGGCACGCTCGCCGGGCCGCCGGAGCCCTCGGCGCATCCGCATCCGGCAGCGACGCCGCCGCCGAGGCCGCGGCACCAGCACAGCATGTCGATGGACGGCTCCACGTCCCTGCTGGGGTCCTCTTCCGCGGGCACGCCAGGGAGGGCGGGCGCTGACGCCAAGAAGGCCATCTCCGATGCCAAGCTCGCCGAGCTCGCCCTCGTTGACCCCAAGCGCGCCAAGAGGTGAGAACCTAGCAACAAACCCTTGTGAAGGAGAGCTCCCTCTTGTTCTGCTTGACACTGCGGTTTATGTGTTGTCTGTCACCTTTGTAGTATTTCGGGTCAGTGATAACAATCGAGCAAATATGATACTGATTGTGGCGGCGCTTGACAATGACTGATCACCTGAAGAGACTGTTATCTCTAATTTTATAGAGTCACGGGATTCAGAATGTGAACGGGAAAGTCGTGGAATCTGGAATAATTCATTGAATTGTGGCCTACTTGACTTTTAGCCTAATTGTGATCCAGCAAAATATAGTAGCACTGTGGACTGTCCATATCACAGATGAAAGGTGATTTGGCTCACTATTAGTCTGTTAAGCAGTTGTACCTCAAATGAAAAAAAAACTAGCATGTCTGTCTTGAATGTTAAAGGATCACAGTAGCCCCCTCATTTGCTAAATTACAGGTGAAAGGCGATTTAGTTCATTATTGGGGGACTAATAGGTTAATATAATTGTAGTACTTATATTGGACAGGACTAACATGGCAGATGCAGATCTTTTTCAGTGGAGAACCATATTAGTCATATTCTTCATGTTTTCACGCCTCTTGGATTTGATATGTAGTTTGACATGTAAATGCCTTGATAATAATAGAATTGAGCACTTAAATCTCTAGTTTTAAGAATGAATTGGCCCTTTTAGTCAGTCCACTAGTCAGCAGTAGGGTGTCATGTCATTTTCAGTAGTTAATCATACCCATTCCATCTGTCTTTTGCGAAGTCTTCAGGAATTTATTCTAAAATAAGGCAGTGAGCTTGTATCACTGTAATTTAGTATTTTAACTTTTTAGTTTTTACCCAGCAGTAAACTGGAATAAACTTTGTGCTACATGCAACTGAGTGTATACAATTCATGTGGATTCTGAAGGTATTTTGCTGTATGGTTGATTGGATGGTTGTTCATGAGAACGATCTAATCTAGACGTGTGTTAAATTTATGCTAGTTAGATTAGCACTCCTAGTGATCTAATACCTACTAATATTTAGGATCTTGGCGAACCGGCAATCAGCTGCTAGGTCAAAAGAAAGAAAGATGCGCTACATTGCAGAACTAGAAAGGAAGGTGCAGACTCTCCAGTCAGAAGCAACTACACTATCAGCTCAGCTGTCCATGTTGCAGGTTCTTCACTTGTCTTTACCTTTTCTTGAATTCTTGAATGAATGTAGTGACAAGTTAGATGCCTATACCTTTTTTATCTGCAATTTGGTTATGACACAGTTACTTATCAGTCGCACAGACAATCAACACAGATATGAAATGATTAGGCAGTTGAATACAGGCACAATTTTATTTCCCTCCATTCTCGAGTATATGTTTTTTAGAACAAGCCAATTAGTTCAAAAATAAACTAGTTTGTTCTAAACGTCGTATATTTAAGGACAGAGGTAGTAATTATTTTGAGCATTTATTGATCGTTTAAATATAGTAGAGACAGATCCCCCCCCCCAAGAAAAAGGGTAGAGACAAACTGCCTCTTCTATTACCTATTCCAGCTGCTCTCCATATCATAGAAACCAAACTGCTTTTGAGTATACCAATATGGTATTATATCTTTTCTAAAAAAACATTGTATGTTTTACTTGTGAGGCTTGTTCTGGAAATAATGATAACTTGTGCTTTGCTTTCTGTTTGATATGACTCTTAACCTACATATAGGGTTACAGATGCTACTGATATAGTTCTAGCTTTTCAGAGAACCTGTCTCTCCTTTTCTACCAGTGTATAATTGATTATCTGTATGATACAGAGAGATACCACTGGTTTGACAAGTGAGAATAGTGATTTGAAGATTCGTGTGCAGACAATGGAGCAGCAGGTCCGGCTGCAAGATGGTAAGGTTTTGTTCATATAGTTTTCTTTGCATTATATATTTAAAGTGAATAAATTAAGGTTTCAGAAAATAAATGGCACATTCATGTGACATATATATAATTGCACATTATTTTTTCATTCCAAATTTTACTTATTATCATGCATGCAGCAGCGAAAATTCCATTGGGAGGGTTGTCCTGAACTTCCCGTTTTGAATATGCTATAAAATTAAAGCATGATAAGCAACCATTTAACAGTAATAAAAATGTAATTAAAGGCTTGGGATCAAATTTTACCTAGAATTTAGGTCATTTGTGCCTATGTTTTAGAAAGTACGAGTACCACGAAAGGTTATTCCAGGAGATTCCTTTTCCATTTCTAGCATTGTAACCAGTCCTTGTGTACGTGCAGCCCTGAACGACAGGCTAAGAGATGAGATTCATCAGCTGAAGGTTGCAACAGGACAGGTAAATGCCAACATTGGAAAAATGGGAAACTTTGGCCTGTCCTCATTTGGAGGCAATCCACAAAGCTACCAGCGCAGCCATATACAGTCTCTTCTGGCGGCTCAGCAGCTGCAGCAGCTCCAGATCCACTCCCAGCAACAGCAGACGCATTTGCAGCAGCAACAGCAGCATCTCAGCACTGCCCAACAGCACCAGCTGCGGCAGGAGGCGCTTCCATTTCCGGGAGACCACCTGAAGATGAAGGGACTTGCTGCTATGTCATCGCATGCTCAAAACGCAGGCGCCTCTGACAGCCATGCTCTTAACAGCGAGCCCTGAGACTTAGCATATGGGATTCAGGATTCATGCCAGCTGCTAGAAATAATGTTGCTCTATCTGACTGAGCGGTTCATGCATCGGCTAGCGCGGTGCCTAGGTGAACTTCGAACTGTTTGAGGCTCTTAGAATTTCTGCAGCCTGTAGCTCCCGTTTGGTTGTAAGCTATAGTGCTGATGAACCATGCTGAGTCATTTACCGTGCCGAATGTTTCATGTGGAACTGGCGATGACTTTGTGCCTGCAGCCGTTTTCGCAAGAACAGATTGACTGGGTCTTTGCAACAGTTAACATCGAGTGCCTGAAACCGCGTGTCCGTTACACAAGATCAACGCTGGGCCGAAGGTCCGTAGCAGCATGTGTACCCTCCAACTACAGCGAAATGGCATGGACGAAAACGGTGCCGTCCACTTGGCACGGAGACATGATGGACCACGTTACCCTGTTGGTAATGCTAGCTGTCTGGCTGAAATTTGTGGCTCGAAACCGCACACTCCCTGGCTTACTTGGCTAAAACTTGTGGCGACAACGTCCGTGCCACGTGGTGCGGTGTCAAAGGGGATCATCATCCTAGTCACCACGGTCTGAGGGGGCGATGAGCCTCGATAAGCATTGGCTGATCCCGAGGGCGACCGACGGAGCCTGGAGCCCTCGATAGGCGCCGGTCGATCCGACGTGACCCGTCGGCAACTTTTGCAACCGACGTGGGCTCGACCACGGCGCGCGGCCGTCCCGCCGCGCGTCCTCCCCGTACGTGCGGACGTGCCGGGCGGCTATGGACCTGGAGCGCGCCGCCTGTCGGCTGGTGCTCCCCGGACGTGCGCGCAGCAGCAGCATCAGGTGCCCGCGGACGCGCCCCGAGGTCCGGCACGGCACGCACCCGTGCGGCGGCGGCGGCCTCCGCGCCACGGTCCGGCATGTCGCGCGCGCCCGGCGCCGGCAGCGGCAAATCCGGCAGTGAATCAGTGGTCGCTCTGCCGTCCACTGATTCACTGCCGGATTGCAGCTGGTCCGGAGCAGTCAACGCTACTCGAACAGCACGCAGCTTCCAGCTGTTGCTGTTCCGAAACGACGCGTCAAGAGGCATGCCAATCTCAGAGCAGGAATCAGCAAAAATATCACTATCTTTTCTTTTTTTTGCGAATAGCAAAATATTACTATCAATTGATCACTGCACGGTGGAAACAGAAAAGAAAAGAACAGTCTATCGTCCAAAAGGGTACAAATACAACACAAACACGACCATGTACCAATGTACAAATATGAATCAGAGCGTCCAGCTGGGCTAGAGCAGCAGTCCCGGCCCCTGCTTCATCACATCCTATACCCCCTCCAAAAAAATTCACAAATCTTAGCCAACCAAACCGAGCACCCTGTCCAGTTGTGAGCTAGTACGGAACAAGAACGGTGTGTGTGTGTCACGTCACTGGTCGTGAACCATCAGTTTTTCGTCCTATGGCCACCAGTTTGTTCAGAGCGACCCTGGCTGCCAGTCAGGGTCGGGCACGCGATCGGATGGGTCGGATCAGTCGTCGTCGGCGTAGCAGCGCTTCATCTCGAAGGCGGCGATGGCGACCACCCAGACGGCGACGAAGACGCCGTAGGAGACGATGTAGGCGTTGGTCTCCTGCGCGATGGAGAGGCCCAGGAAGATGTTGCCGATCGCCACCACGATCGCCGCCCGCCCGATGTTGTGGTGGTACCAGTTCCAGAACCGCCGCACCTTGGACGTCTTGTCCGGCCGCGCCAGGATCGCCAGCACCTGGTGAGTGGTGGATCAGCAACCAAAGCACACACACACATCAGCAAACAGAGGGCAACACAACAGCAAAACCAGCAACCAACACGTACTCTATCAGTCAGTTATGTTCATCTCAAGCAGCAGTGAATTAATCTGTTTTTTTTACTGATATCGAGCTCTTCGTAAGTATGCAGCACTGCGGTTTCCCTAGGGTCAAACTTTTTCACTGGAAGCTCGCTATCTCCTTTTTTGTCAGCAGTCGAAGATTCCAAGCATAAACAATCGAGCATTGCTACGGGGAGCTACTCGAGCCGCTTTCTCGGAACCCAACTGTCTCCTGCCAGCTCAAGAACACGCGACGCTACGGTGCGCATTGTCTGGTCTGGTCTCCGTTGTCAATGAACATGGAAGCCTCTATTCTGACTGCATTTGGCGTGTGAAAATGCTCTCTCACTTCCTGAGTCTAACTACTAAGTACCTACTACCCACGGTCAACTAGTGCAAATAAACCTGTCGCTTCTCAGCTGTTAACAAATAAGCATGCTGCTTATCCAGGCTGGCCTTGCGGCAGATTCCAATCCAGACAACACGCATGTGCGCGAGGAACCAACTACTGTACTTATCATCATTTATACTCACTTTTCCCCATGTCATAGTTATAGAGACTGTCAATCTTATCTACGTAGTATAATCGTATGAACTCTGAGAAGGTTCTGAATTTCTTTCCCACAGCAGTGCCCAGTGCGTACCTGGAGAGACGCCATGGCGAGGATGGCGATTCCGAGTGCCTTGTGCACGTCCACGTTCTTGAGCCCGTCCTCGCTGAGGCGGAAGCCGAGCACGACGGCGGCGATGCCGACGGCGAAGCCGGTCACCTGGATGGCCATATGGGTGTAGAACCAGCACGGGTCCAGCTGCCGGAAGTAGCGCGCGGTGATCATGCCGATGGGCATCAGCACGCCCCACCCCATCATTGCCAGCAGGCCGTGCTTCCTCTCCGGCGGGAACCCACCGTCGCCGGAGCCGGCGGTGTTAAAAGACATCCCTGCACGGCAAAATCAACGAAATCCTCCGTCACGCGCGCATCCGATGGCTTGTCGACAATTGGAGAATAAAATTAGAATGCGCGGTGGATACTGATAGATACCATACCGGAGGTGTAGTTGAAGGCGCGGGAGGCCATGTTCTGGTGCATGGGCAGCTGCAGCGTGTCGGACTGCGGCAGGTTGCCGTCCGGCCCGACGGCGTAGATCAGGTACGGCTGCGGGTAGTCGGTGCTGAGCTGGAAGGCGACGTAGAGGCGGCCGGAGTGCGAGACGACGGCGGACCTGTTCCGGAAGAGCTTGAGGAGGCCCCTGTTGGGGGTGACGTCGTCGGGGTTCTTGCCGTCGAGGTAGTACTGCTTCACCGTGCCCTTGCCGTTGGAGGACCACCCGACGACGGCGCTGCTCCCCACCATCTTGCCCTTGCCGGAGAACCCCACCGCCACGTACGAGCCCTTGTCGGGCGCCGACAGGATGAAGCTCCACTCGCTCGGCCCCGTGTTCTTGTACTGGCGACACGAGACACGCACACGAGTTCGTGAGAACGAATTCGGATCAGATCGGATTATATTAGTAGCTCGGCGTGGCGATTCCTGGTGCATCGCGACGCATTGGACTCGACAATTCGCAAGAGTTTCCGGCGCTCTCACTCAGATCGGGTACCTACTCCGAGGGAGCTCTGAAGCAGTAATGCAATGACAGTGGGATCTGGAACGAACCCGGGAGCTCGGCGCGACGAACACACTGACTTGCAGATCGAAAGAGAAAAACAACCAACTTTGGAAATCGGGAATGCGTGAGGCGCGGGGGCGTACCCTGAGGACGAAGTCCTCCTGCTTCCAGGCGGCGGTGCAGCGGAATCCCGTGGAGTCGAAGGGCACGAGGCTGGCGACCGCGAGCTTGGTCGCGCCGCACGAGTCCGTCGACGACGACGACGACGACGACGACTGCTGGTGGCTCAGCGCGACGCAGAACCCGAGCAGGGAGAGCAGCAGCAGGCGCGCGGAGGACGCTGCTCCGGAAGAAGCCGCCATTGGTGCGCGTCGAGTGCTCTGCTCTGCTCTGCGCTGCTCTGGTCTGGTCTCCCCCCACCTGTTCCGGGACAAGATTGGTGCGTGGAAGCGAAGGGATGGGATGGCCGAGGGAAAGGAAAGGAAAGGCGAAGGCAAATACGTGAGCGCCCCGGGGCCCCTGGGGGACAGTTTGGCAGGTCAGACGATGCCGCCGCTAGCTGCCCGTTACTCCCGTTCGCGTAATGTACTGTCCCCGGAAGCGCCCCGCCCGCGCGTGTATATATACGTTTCACCATGTGCCCGTGTGGCTTCATTTCACCTCGGGGAGCGCGCACATGGCGGCAACAAACGAATTCGCTAACTGCGGCGGCCTTCAACTTGTAGGGGGAAAAAAAAGTGAAGGCGCCGTCACGCTTACACATACTAGGCACTGTCGGCCGTCCCTGACATGCTACCGGAACAAGAGATGCCATGCTGCCAACTTGCCACAGTTGCTACTTGCTAGCCTGCCTACGGCAGCACGAATGCACGATCCACTGCACCACCCAGCAGTAAATCGTGAAATCGAGCAGGAACGGAACCGACAGACATGGCATCTGGCAAGACCTGCGTCCCGATCCAGGCGGGGGGAGGGAAAGCCGTTGCGTGGGAGCGCACACCACAACCAATCTGGAACCACGCCCAATCCAACCCAGACCACCGCAGAGGCGGCCAACATGTCGCTTGTCCCGTAGGGCCGCACCAGCTTAGAATTACACGGGCGGAGAGAGACAAAGCACAGCAGAGGCGGAGGTGCTCCACCGCCGAGGGAGGCTAGCTGAGCTGCCGAACAGCGAAAAGGAGGGCGCGGAAAAGGCCGGGCGATCCCCACCCCACCCCAGCAGCGCGCGATCGAGGAGGAGGAGGAAAGGCTGGCCCAGATGATTATTGCGCGCAGGGAACCAGCTCACGGTTTAGCTGCACGGATTAAAGAAAAGATGCGGGCGCACATGCGCCCTGGCCCTGCCGCGCGCGGATCCCGTCCCATCCCAATTGGTTTCCGAGGGTGCGCGTCCGTCCCCTGCCTCTCTTGCCTGGGCCATAACCGTCTGCCGTACGGTGACACTGGCAGTGAGAAGTTGGCGGCTGCCTGCCTTGATGAATCTATTTCATCTTTCTTTCCCTTCCTTGGCCTGGCCGGGCTTTGAGGATCTTCGGGCCATTAATTCATTCGGTTGGACTTTTCGTTATCGTTAGTTTGCTTCAGTTTCGGCTGGTGTTTGGAGCTTGGAAGGTGTGGCACCACCACCTTTTGGATTTACCGTTAAACTTTATCCCAGTGGTAAGGCCGTAGGAAAGCTTTATCTTGAGTTCGTCGAGGTCTCTGCATCTCAAATTTGTCCAATGCATTTGTTTTTTTCAGCTGTTAAGAATCATGTAGTTCCTCGATCTTGTTTTTGTCCTACTACTAAGCCAGACATCTTCAGTCTAACCAAGCTTACAAAAAAAAAAGAATAACCCCATCAATTATATTCCATTAGTATGATTAGATCCATTATAACTACATTTCCATAATGTAACTCTTTAGTGTGGTGTATGCTGATATAATTTGACGTAAACTTGTAATAATTTTTCTTAGAACAAAACTAATTTAATTTTGGGACTGATGGAGAGGTACTCACCACTGATGACTGAACCTAAAAGTTTAAGGTTGACCGACCTTTTGAGTTATTTCATATCACTTACTCGATTTTGAATTGCAATGTCTGCACGAGAGGGTTCTACAAGAAGTGTGTTTAGGTTCCCAAGGAATATGCTAACCTGGTCCCATATGATGCTCATGTCTATATTGTGTCTCTAGAAAAACATGATATAAGAAAATCATAACAAACACTGAGCCTTGATTTATATTTGAGAAATATGCTTACAAATTTACAATTATGTAAAAACTTCATCCGAGAATTACTACCCTATACTTCTGTAAAAAAATATCTAAGTATAATTGGCTAATTAATCTCCGTAATATAAACCGGTCAAACTGATTGGCGACCATCGACCATAGCATTGAATTTGAGTGGAGGATGGTGTTTTTTTTATCAGAAGCCTGGAAGGCTGGAACAATATAAACGATGCTTCAATCATGGACTCATCATCCTAGCAATCCTCCAAGCTTTCGTTGCAAGTTTAACGTGGCAATTGTGCCTATTTGGCTCGCACACTTGCGCTTTTTTTTTGTTCCCTACTAATTCCCAGCCTATACCTTCATTAGCACATTGCCTGGTGGGCAACACTGTTACATTGAAGATGCCAAATTGTACATGTTTGATTTTTTTTTCACAGAGAAGTATGTTAACTCATGGAAGCAAGCTTAAAAATGTGTAAATCTATAATCATTTGTGTGATCGGGCGATGATTTATTACATAAGGTAATAAGTTGATGCATTTCAAGATGGATCGCTGTTATTATGCCACACTACACCGTACCCTACCCGATGTGTTCTTAATTAGTGCAACATCTACCCTGATTGTCGAAATGCAAGATATTTTCTACCCCTTTCTCGTATGGTGTCACTGATAGATCAAATCGATCTGCATTAACTTAATCAACTTAAAAACAGGATCATCTAGTCGTACAGGATTACATCTAGCTTAGTCTAATGCGGATAAACTGATGTAGTTCGGCTTATACCGGCGGCAGTAGAGTCCATTGTCGTCGGTGTAGCCGTCACGAAGTTGATGGTGTCGGCGGAGTCGGGGACGTAGCGCAGACGCTCCTTGAGCGTCTTCTCGGGGTAGCGGCGGCCTTCAGGTCGCCACCGGCACTGCCCCGGTCGTGGTGCTCGAGCTTCCGAGCCTTCCAGCGCGCTAACAGATCGGTAGGGTGGGCTACGTGTAGAACACGAGTTTACTTAGGTTGAATAAGTTGAGAGGAACCCTGAGGGTTGACCCTCTACTTATAGGTCGCGCTGTAGGCTGGGGGCCGAGCCCAGTGGGCTTAGGTTTCGCCTCCCGATCACGGCGAAAAAACGGACTCGGGATAAGATCCGAGTCCGAGGTTTTAGGGAAAATAGAAATCCCTACTAACAAGTTGGTTAGTTGTTGACCGAGGTCAAACCAAAATATCCAACATTCTCTCCCTTGACCAAAGGTCAATAACTTAAACTAAACAATGACTATCCTGTCACTAACTTAAACTAAACTTAAACAAAAAATTCCTTCTCAGTAAATCAGCAAGTACCAGACTAATGTGTCATCAGCAGCGTAACAGCATACTGGGACAACATTACCCATAGTCTCACTAATAAACTTTGTTAGAACTCTTATTCTTATTTGGGAGATTAATGGCCCTGAACCGGGACTTGATCCCACAGAATCATTAAGAGAGAGCATATAAAGTTTGGCTTACTTCTTTCTAACTCATTCTTAGGGCAACTGACTTCCATTCAACTTATCGCCTTTTTGTAACGGAACAGGTGATGCGCTACACTTATCAAGGTTATAACGCTCAAGCATTTTCTCAATGTAAGCTTTCTGAGATAATCCTAGTACTCCTCGGGCTCTGTCTCGGTGTATCTCATACTTAAGATCAATGTGCTTAGAAGCACTACTTAGTTTATCGTTTGCGCAAAAGAAAACTGCGGACTGATTGTCGTAGTGCATTGTGATAGGTCTCGAGATACTATCCACAATTCTCAATGCCGGTATAAAATTCTTAAGCCACACTGCCTGTCCCGTGGCATCATAACACGCTATAAACTCAGCTTGCATAGTAGATGCAGCTGTTACACTTTGCTTACCACTACGCCATGAAATTGCACCCCCTGCTAAGATTCCTGAACAATTCCATATTCTGAATACATATTAAGGGGGTGTATGTTAGTATTTTTATTACAGGTAACACATGAGTGCAACAACTAAAGGTAAAGCACAGGTTAGGTTCGATTGGATTTCAAATAGCTGATAACAACAGATATTTCAGTCACCCGCCTCCAAGACATGATTAATTGCGACCTCCAGCTGGCCCAACGTCTGGGCATCCCCTCCAGCGCAGCCCCACGGCGCAGCAATCAATTTTCCCTCCCTCACTGCTGAGACAGCCCTCTTGTTCGGAATTTCCCTCCCTTCCCTTTGAGATCTTGTTCGGCTGATCCCGGATTGGGATGGTATTGAATAGTTTCGATAAACCCGATCTCTCATGGATCGAGGTGAAAAATTGAACAAATATCCCTCCCTACCAATCCATCCTAATATGTATATCTTGGAGGGGATTATTAAGTATCCAATTATTATCCAAACGAAGCCTTAGGTAGGAGATTAACAGAACAAGGCCTAAGGCTAGGGAATGGGTGAACCCGAACTCTCACCACTACACTCGCCATCCACGCGTCGGATAAATCAAAGCTTAAAATCCGAAAGGAGCATAATCTAGACAGGAAAGAGGAGCAATTGAACGAACCGTTTTGAAGGCTTCAAGCTGGTCGTCAATCGAGCAATGAAGATAGTTAGACATCATGTCAATGATGCCAGGGATGTCGTAGTTGCGGAGGAAGGCAGCAGCTTTATCAGACACCGGCTCCGCCGGTGCGCTGAGTGGGGGATGGAGCCCATGGCACCGCCTTTTCTTTCGGCTGGTCGGCTGCTTGCCATGGTTGCCTGACTCAGATCGGCGGAAGTGGATCCCTCGGCGACGGGGTTGCCTGCCTCGGATCGGCGGAAGCGGATGCGTCGGCGGCGGCGACAGGGAAGAAAAGGGAAGAGTAAAATGCACATTAGCCCATCAACTTTTAGCGTAGTGTCAGATAGGTTCATGAAACTTAGAAACCGCACATCCAGTCCCTCAAACTTGCGAACCCGTTCACCGCAGGTCCAGTCCGGTTTTGCATGTCACTGTGCAACGCCGGATTGCTACAGTAACGGCGGTTTTGTTTTTTCCTTTTTTAATTTATTTCGGCTGAATCTTCGAAAAATCATAACTCTTCGATACGACATCGGATGAAGATGATTTTTATATGAAAATTGTAGCCCTCGACTAGATCTACAACTTTCTAGTTTTGAATTTTTTCATTTGACGATGTCAAGGTGCTCAAAAAAATTATATAAAATTACAGCACCATAATAATAGCGTACTTTTGTTTGTCGCATTAAAAAATTAATATTTTTTTTGTTTGTTGTCAAATGAAGACACTTTGTATACCAAAATTAATATAT
>OAMR01000183.1:814329-890057 GCA_900205405.1 Echinochloa crus-galli | reverse complement strand
GCACGTCATGACCTTGCCTTTCCAGTCATGAAAGTTCGCTCCATTGAGCGGCTCAATGTTGTTCAGGAAGGAAGCCGTAGCATTGACATTAGTAACTGAAATAAAATTAAAGGAAACTTAACTTAGTAAACATATACAATGAAATACAAATTAAAGCATGATAATAACCCTACGGTGGTCTGATTAAAATCATGCATGAACAACAAATTGCATCACCGGTGGGGAAAACAATCGAAATTCATCTTAATACTCATGATTAAACAACGGAGGTCAGAAATAATCACAAAGTTTTACTCTAAATAAACTTCTCGGTGGTTCCATTTATTTAGAGGCATCTCAAAGTATAGTGGTGGATTAAATACTTACAACACCAACATCTTAAAATAAATGTACTGAAAATAATAATAAACTTACTGAAAACAGAATTAAAATTAATCTAATAACTTAAACAGAAATTTGACTTAAATTTGGCAAAATTGAGCTAAACAGTACTGAAAATCTTAAAATGGGGAGCTAAATTCGCGACATGGACTTTAAACTTAAATTTCGGCCCAAAACTTAACTCACAGCCCGAGGCCCAGCGCACACAGTGCGGCCCAGGGCGCAGCACACGCGGCGCGACAGCCCGTGCGACCCACTTAGCGCGCGGCGAAACGCGCGCGCACGGCGGCTCGCGGTCCAGCTGAAAGCCGGCCCAGGCGGCAACGGGCGGGCCGCCAATTCGGCCCGCGAGCGCGCCCGCCCGGAGGCGAGGCAGCAGCTCATCGCGGCCGTCCGTCGAGATCGACGGCTGGCGTCCGCCCGCCCGCGCTTAAATAGCCGAAACGGCCGGGGGGAGAGGAAACCCTAGGTCATTTCTCCCTCCCCCCGCGCCGCAGCTCAGGCGCTCGGCTCGCACACGCGCGGAAGCAGATCAAATCGATCTGCATTAACTTAATCAACTTAAAAACATGATCATCTAGTCGTACAGGATTACATCTAGCTTAGTCTAAATTCTGAAAGAATCTTTGGTAGACACCGGAGAGCAGCTTATACCGGCGGCAGTGGAGTCCATTGTCGTCGGTGTAGCCGTCACGAAGTTGATGGTGTCGGCGGAGTCGGGGACGTAGCGCAGACGCTCCTTGAGCGTCTTCTCGGGGTAGCGGCGGCCTTCAGGTCGCCACCGGCACTGCCCCGGTCGTGGTGCTCGAGCTTCCGAGCCTTCCAGCGCGCTAACAGATCGGTAGGGTGGGCTACGTGTAGAACACGAGTTTACTTAGGTTGAATAAGTTGAGAGGAACCCTGAGGGTTGACCCTCTATTTATAGGTCGCGCTGTAGGCTGGGGGCCGAGCCCAGTGGGCTTAGGTTTCGCCTCCCGATCACGGCGAAAAAACGGACTCGGGATAAGATCGGAGTCCGAGGTTTAGGGAAAATAGAAATCCCTACTAACAAGTTGGTTAGTTGTTGACCGAGGTCAAACCAAAATATCCAACAGTCACCACTTTATAATGACGTATATAACTAAATAGAAAAAGATGAGTCCTTAAAAACTTGAATAATGATGTAAGAATGGGTTCCTCAATAAGAAAATGATGCAAGAATGGTACGGCGTGGATTGGAATGATGATGGGTGTTCTCGAGTTGAAACTTGAAAGATGTAAAACTACACACAAGAAAAGCTCCAAAAGAGTACGGCTAGCTATCTCTCATTAGTTTGACAAATTTCTAGATATAAGATATAGCACCTAATGGCCTAGGGATCGGGATCGGAGTGCTCAAGAATCAAGATCGTGCGGCATGAACCATGCATGCACTCTCCTCTCAGTCTGTCGATCGATCTGTAAGTGTACCTCCCAATCGGTCACTCCAACAAAGCATGGTTGCATGATCATACATGTCACTTCCATCACCAGCAAAAAGACCAGAAAAGAAAACTCTAACCGAAGTATTGTGGTGGTGACAATTTATGGATCCTTCGTTGAAGATTTTCCAAAAGATTTTCGTGTGCTATGCAGGTTGGCTTCATCTGCCATCTCCAGTGTTCAACTCATTCATGACGAAAGTGTCATGGTGCTTACTCTGTTCGGCTGGCTGGTAGCTGGTGCTGGTTTTTGGTGAGAGAAAAACACTGTTGGCTGGTTGGTGGCCGGTGTCTGGTGCTGATTTTTGCTGAGAGAAAAACACTGCTGGCAGGTGGCTAATAAGCCAAGCGAACAATGCGAGCGTTGCAGCTTGATGTCACAATGGAATGCCACGTTGCCATTATGGATTTTAGCAAGGTGCATGTAGGTTTCCTTGGATTTTTGTGGGTTTCTATTTGAAACCTTAAACATTTTAGGCCCTCCTTGGTAGGGTTAGGGTTTCATGGAGCTTCAGCTCTTACCCTGTACGTGCACTATAGCGAGAGCCGGTGATCGAAGCCCAAAATGCCGGTTTCAGTGGCTCCCACCTCTCTGGTTCATTCTCCCTTCAAATGGTGGAGCTCTTTCGTTTTCTTTTTAACATGGTAGAACTGCTCTTTGCTACAGTAGCTATACATTGCTGTTACGATAATTTAGCAGTGGAGCCGAAGCCCCTTGGAGCCCTACAAAAGAGGATCCTTGAATCCTTGATTAATCTATGCTAGAGGTTACTATAAGCAACATTTGGACTGCCCTAAGTGACTCTGAATTTTAGATAAACCTTACATAGGCAAGCATGGTAAAGGCGTGATGTTTGGTTAGAATCTGAGTTGGCGCACAATTATCCGTAGCCAATATATTATGCTATTTCCTTGTGGAAGTTACCGTGACTAGTTTAGCTCACTGATCACTTGCTCGTCATGATTACATAAAGGCAAGGCAAGTACAACCGTTTAGACAGCTGCTGTCTTTTTGTTATATAGAGACAGCTAAACAGACAGCGTGTACAATAGATTGTCTATTTGGCTGTCTATAAGATATTTAATGTATCCTTTCACACATAAATCAAGGTGATCCAGTACACAATTTGATCTTTGTAGCCATTTTGGTGCTAGTACACAGTTTCATACGTCATATCAGTTTAGAGTCCAACATCGATATACAGAAATAAAATAGTTCATGGCTCTACTTGCTCACGCATTTATTTCAAACATGCCATTTCATCACCTGTAAGATATGGATCATACTACAGCATCACTATTAAACAAAGGTGAGTTTCTAATCATTCTTAACTGATCAGAAAAGAAAATACAGGCAGAAATAGTCATTGAAGAAATAGTATTCAGTGACATGGTTCTAATAATTGTTAACTGAATAACTGACACAAAAAGGTTCATAAAAAATACAGTATGGCTGCCATCTTACGATGGAGTTCATAGAAGCTTAAGGAAATCAACAACTTCGTCCCAACAAAACAAGAATCTCTAGAGATTGAACAATGCCAATGTGATAATGCAACAGAACCAAATGTTCCCAACAATACTGCTACTTTACACGCACCACCAGTATCTTAGCATATGGAAAATAAATGCTTAAATGGATAGGGACAGGTGATATTTGCTTTGAGCGACCAATTTCTCTGTCAGTTTCATCAGCTATCCCCTTCCTCACAGCGGCTGCAAGAATACAACAGTCATCATGTACCAAGTATCATTCGAGTATGGTAAGCTTCATAAGAGATTAGATAAGTCCAATTAGCACCAAATTAAAGATTGGTTTCCCAGATTCCAGATTCAAACTTGCAAGGGACCCAAATCGGCTTCCTTCACTACTCTATCGCAGATCCAAGAAAAGCCAAGCCGCGTCCACAGCTAATCCACACGGTTCCACCAGCAACTCGCGAGATCCGCCCCACGCAGCTGTGGCGGCAGCACCAGGTCCGATAAGAACCAACCGAAAAACACTTGGCTGGGGAGGGAAGATGGGCACCTGGCCTCCAACGACGGCGATGGCCGGCAGCGAGTCCCAGAGTGTTGGGAGGGCGCTCTCCTCCCCGTGGTCGCCGAGGGCCGTGCAGGCCCGCTACAATTTGTTGACGAGGGAGATCAGCTTCTCCATGGCTGCAAAGCCGGGAAGACGAGATCTGGCCGGGTCGTGCGAGGCGAGATCGAAATGCGGAGGAGGAAGGGAGGCGCGGGGGAGGTGAAGAAGAGGCGCGAACCATTAGCGGTAAAGGGAAATCTGCGCGCGGGGCGCGCGCTCGCGCAGCGGATCCAGCTTGCCACCGATGACTCGCATCGCTCGGTACAGCGCGCGTCGGCGTTGTCGTTTCGCGTGGGAGCACGCGCTCCTGCCGTAGACGAACGAGACGTCGGGTGAGCGGTAACTGCACGTCGTGGGGGGTGTTTTTGCAAGAATTCGCTGCATGTCGACGGATGTAGACGGCGCGTTGTACTTGCCCTAAGGCATGTACAGCCCACAGACAACTTGTCGTCTGTACAACCTCGAACTACGTATATAGACAGATATACCAACAGCTCATACAGCCCATAGACAGAGAAACCGTCTGTAAGCTATTTAATGTTGTGTATGGAGTTCAAGATCAACTACAAATGCATTTGTGTATACCATTGTGTAGCTATTTGATTGAATAATATCAAACATAAGTAATAGAACATGATTACGGTACTTTTTAGAAATCATAAAATTAATAATCATATTATATAATTACAACGTCTTTTATCTATTTTTTTGTTTTCATGTGTCTAAGATCAACTACAAGTAAACTTTTGTAACCATTGTGTTGCTATTTACATGTTAACAAATAATTTTGCTAGATAAAAGCCTTTCAACACGTTTACATGTGCCACTGTTGTGTGGGACCTATGGTCCATGTGCTGCTCTGATATTTCATCCACTCAGACACAGTCCTATCCACACAAAGCCGTCACCTACCTCCAGATGCTGCTTCTTTGCTATTTGCTCAACAACCTTTGCTCTTGCCACCGATTCGAGGTATCCCGCCACCAAATCAACCATCAAACCGGCCTCCAGGAGCAACCATCGAATCGGCCTCCAGAAGCAGCCACCGAATCGACCCCCGCCGTCGTCGATTCGAGGCTTGGATCCGCCGGATCGAGCTGCTCGACCAGGTAAGCAGCTCGCTGGCTAGCTCATGGTGGCGCAAGCAGCCAGCGGAGGAAGCCGGTCTACCCCGGTGATGGTGGGGCATGGCGGGCTCCAACCGAACAAGAAAATCGCGGCGGCGGAGGAGCCTAGGCGCGGCCTCTCTCGTCCGGGTTCCGACCGGGGCCGCCTCGTCCACTTGCTCTGCTCGACGGTGTTCCTATACACTCGGGTTTGGGGAGCTGCGACTGCACGCGAGTAGGCCGGATCCAGCGCGGCCATGGAGGCCTCCTCGAGGCCGGATCGCTGCCGCGTCGGACTTCTCCGTCAGTGGCTCGAGGTCCGCGTCGTCTTTCTCCCTTGCTCCTTGGTCAGCGGCGGCGGCGGGAGCAGTGCATGGCGGCGGGGCTCGGTTTTGGCGGGGAAAGGAGGCGCGTAGGCGAGGGCGCACGAGATCCAGCCCGCCACGGCGCTACGAGACGACGACCTCTACAACGCGGACGCGCGCGTCTGCTCGGTCTCGGGCAACGGGACGGGAGCGTCGCCTCACCAGGCGACGACGAGGCCGTCGATGGACAGACGCGGGGGCGTTTCTGCAAAAACGCCGCTACACAAACGGGAGTAACCGACGCGCTGTACATGCCCTAAGGCATGCATGTTGAACAGCAGGACATGCGTGTTACTAGCCTGTCTGCTCGTCGGTCGTCGCCATTTCATCTAGTCAAACAACGAGATTTTCGGGATCAGTAATCGTCATCTAGAAGCTGTCATATCGGCAGTTTTTTATTTTCTATAGGAGGCAGAAAAATCATATCCTGATGCACCATGCTATATAAAGTCCGCTCATCATGCAGCCGAAAACATCACATGAAGGCTTGTGTAAAGTGGAGGTCACATGATACGACAGGCAGACAACCTCCCAACATGTTTTCGTGTGTGAGTGTGATCAGTGGAAGGAAGGAGCCAGCGGAAAGAAAGCCTGAAAGCCCGCAAGAAAACCACACCGATGAAACTGAAAGCAAAGGCCATAACTCTCCAGGATGGCAGGATCTGACTAGTTTCTTTTTTCAGTTCCCACGCTTAAACTGAGGTTACCTCATCGGAGGCCACCTACGGTTCTGGTTTTCTCACATTTTAACCGTTGATTGATGCTTGTGTTGGCCACACGCCCCCATGTGGTTATGGAGTCAATTTTTACAGTCCTGCTGGAGTTGCCTTGCCTAGCTGGTCAGAATTGGCAGTACTAACGGAACGTGAAACACTCCGAGCTGGAGTGAACGACGCCGACAGAAAAGAATTTCTGAAGGTGTAGAGCAATGACACATAATCGCAGTGCAGCACGGAAACCTAGCTAACCGATCCTCTTGTCCAGAGCCCGTGAAAGTCGGCGTGAAACAACATCAATGATTGCGCGAATCGCCCGCTCCCGATCCATCCGTTCGGAACCGTTAAATGTGCCTGTCGATCGATGGCAAGAAAAGAAAAGGCTGCTCTCCTCAGTCCTCACTCGCAAGACCTTCACGGACAGACCAGGGGAGTGAGCCGTACCGCACCATGTGGCGCCGCGCCCGCGCCCCGGCCTCGCTCGAGAGCACGCCCGGCGGGCGCCGGCGCGAACGACGCGCGACGTCGTCGCCGTCGGGCGCGCCCCGGTGCGCGGCGAGTCCGCGGGTTGGGGGCAGAGCGAGAGCGTTGCTGCTAGTAGCCTCTGCTACGACGGGCGGGGCCATGTGATGTGACGGCGGCAGCGCACCAACCGCGCTAGGCGCTGCGGGCGGGTGCGCTGGAATAGGATATTCCCCAGCCGGGCGTCGCTTGGCGCGGCGTGGCGACTAGGCCATGAGTTAGGTGGTTCCTTGCCCCCATTTGGATCAGCTTCAGTTGTGAGGTGCATTTGTCTGTCAGTGGAGAGTCCAGCCATGGTAGGCAGCTAGGTTTCTCTGGATTCTGGAAGAAGGTAATTCCACCTATATATATATATATAGTCGCCCTGTTCGTTTGGATTGTTTCGAGCGAGTCAACAATATTTTTTTCTCAGTGAAAACCAGCGCCAGCCACCAGCCACCAACCAGCCAGCAGTGTTTTTCTCTCAGCAAAAACCAGCACCAGCCACCAGCCAAACGAACACGACGAGTAACTGAAAAGTTGTTTGGTTCTGGCCTGCGCCGGCGAAGTACCTACCACTAATAGATATAGATATGATCGCTCCCAAGGTGTTACGTTTACAATCGGTAAGATGCATTCTTTTTTTTTTGAAGGGAAGTAAGATGAATTCCGAATGTGTGCAGTTCTGCTTTCTGCAGAGTGAGTTCCTGGCTGCTGTTACTTCAAGAAGAAGAGCTCAGAACACGTGTGATGTGGGGACATTCTTAAGCGCTCTGCCCTACTGCATGGACCAACCATACGAGAGTACACGCGCGGTATCCTGAACCTTGACAGCAGGTCATGAATAGAAACGATGGACAGTAGTTGGTCTGATATTCGCATGTTACAATAGGAGTAGCCACCATCTTTTTTTTTTAAGATTACACACGCACGCACATTCATCCCTATGAATACACGTACGCAAACCCTACCCCTATGAGCACCTCTGAAGGACTGAGCAGAGTACCGGTAGATCTGGAGATTCCCGAAGTCACCATTGGCACCTTGTTGTCGACAGGAACGCCTCTTACCACTTAACGCATAGCGCCGGTAAATCCTGGTAATTCTAGAAAAAAGTGCGAGCACCAGAATTTGAACCATGGTGGGTAGCGTCCTACTGGACCGTCTTACCATTGGACTATAAGCCAATTCGCAGGAGTAGCCACCACCTGCAGCCCTGCAGCAGTGTCCACTGTCCATGCTCGGCCCATAGGGGCATAGGAGAGTCTGCCCAACAGTGTCCTAGGGCATACCCTTTGTGCAACATACGGCCCATTGAGGACTGGAGAATTCCTTATTCTGTGGGGAGGAGCGGCCCTCCGCGGGGTTGGATAGTAATGGATACATCAAACTGCTTCCATGTCCTAAAAAAAACTGCTTCCATGTAGCACCTCTTAATTGCTATACTAATACTGAGACAGTACACCGTGGATACTGGACTTTCGAGCGTCCATCCATGCTTTGCAAGATACTAGTACAAGCCTGTCCGGCATGGTGGAATCTGGATTGAACAACCTATGACTGCACATGTTATTTCAGTTTGTTTCGGTTACACTTGGATAACTTGATCATCCTGTTTAGGATCATCTCTGTCAGAGAAACAGAGCACATCCGATCCATTAGCATTTTTTTAGTCTAAATACTCTAATTTGATCATTCTATGCATTGTTTCCGCTTCATGCATTACCTCTGAAGTCCTGCACTTCGGTCCTGTTTGGATACACCACAGCCACAGCTGAAATTTGGATCCAAACAGTCCCTTCTTCTATTTCGTTCAATTACAGGGCATACACAAGTTACAGCCCGTAATGTTGAGAAAGGCGCATCGTGCTTGCTGGATTTTCGAGTTTGTGTCCATGATTTGCAAGGAAGATATAAGTCAGTCCAGCATGGTTGAACCAAAAGACAATGGCTATGACTGCACATTGACATAAGCAACACTTGGATAAACTTGATCATCCTGTTTAGCAGCATCTCAGTAAGAGAAACAGAACACATCCGATTCAATGGTATTTTAGTTGAATCTGATCGAACTGTGCTTTATTTTACAACCACCGCCGTTGAATCAGAGTTGACCACAACAACATAGCAGAAGTGCAGAAGTGATTTCTTGTACAGTCCAGGAGACTCTAGGGGAAACACAGGAGGAAACCTTAGCCCAGGCTGAGGTAAACCGCGGCGGCGACGCCCGCGGCGTAGACGGCGAGGACCCTCCCGACAACCGCGGGCGCGGCGCGCGCCGCCACGCCCACCCCAACGATCCCGGCCGCGGCGGCTGGAGCGCGCACGAGCGCCGCCCCCGCCGCGCCGCCCAGCACGGCCTCCCTGAACAGCTCGGCGGCGAACTCCCCGAACTGGTCACGGGAGAGCTCCGCCTCGCCCTCCAGACCCGCGGAGCGGAGCGCGGCGTCGACGCGGGCGCGGGGCGGCGGCGAGCGCACCCAGCGCCGCACCAGCGGCACCGACGCGCGGAGCGACGAGTAGAGGCGCGCCGCGGCGTCGGCGAGCTGGTACCGGTGGACGCCCTGGAACGCGCCCTCCGCGTCGGCGAGGCACCGGTCGAACGCGGCGTCGCAGGCGGCGGCGAACGCCGGCGCGCGCCGCAGCGCCGCGTCCACGCGCTTGGAAGGGCTCAGGCCCATCTGGGTGGACTGGTGCGTGTGTGGTGGCGAGCAGACGGGCGCTGGGCTTCGTGGGAGTCGCGCGAGACTACCTCTTTTGTGTCAGATAACTGGGCTGGGCCGTAAAATTTTTACTGGCTAGGCCTAGTGTGCTGGGCTGCTGATTCCAAGAAAGATACGGGCCATAATGTGGAGTAGACCTCCTGGACCGGGCCAGCCATCTTTCCAAGAAAAGAAAAAGAAAAGGAGTTCATGGTGCTCCTTGCTGCAAGTGGCAGGTGGTTAGAGGGAGGCGTCAGTACAACGTTGCAATCCTTTTCAACCAGTGGAGCACCGACCCGGCATGTAGCTCATAGAGAAATGCATAGGGTCAATGATCGAGACCAAGGGCCACCACATAGGCCATACACGGCTAGGGATTTAGGCCAGTTAGTTCTGGTACTCCATGGCGGGGCAAGGCGCGCGAGATTGCGGGCTCTTGTGCTTGGCGCTGCCTGGTGCCTGCCCGTCCCTGAAACCCACACACCCCCCACGACGGTGCACGTCGGGGAAGGTAAACAATGGCGGCCTGCCGGGGGAGGCGTCCGGACCAAACTTCCATCACCGCCTAAATTTCCGAGAGGGCTCTAAATGCGACCGCGTGATGAGTCTAGCCCGGTAGCTCCTCCCGTACTCTTTCGGTCCGGCACGGCGAGCATGGTCATGTGATGTGATGAAAGCGAGAAACTGGTAGCGTAAATGGCGCGATGTGATTGGGAATACGTACACTCTGATCGAACCTCTCTTAGCTTGCTTCTTGTAGGGTTGTTTAGCCAGCACTCGTTCAGAGCGAGCAAATTTGAGATTCGATCAGAGCTTGATGTTTCTTCGTTCCAAGAGAAAAAAATACTATCAGAGGATATAGAGTGCTACCAAAGCTACAGATTGGATTGCAAAACATACCAAATAGTGGCCACCAAAATGCTCTGAATTTGTCAATTTAATTATGGATTAAAATTCTGAGAATTGCCCGTTGCGTGATACTTAATTAGACTTCCCGAGAGAAGGATTCGATACGTACTGTACCTTTTAAATTCTGAGCTCCACACAGAATGGATCTACGTGCTGATCTACACTGCCGAAAATTAGTGGCTCTAGCTCAGCTAGGAAGATCCTTGATACGGACAGTATCTACGTAGCTGTTTATAAGAACTTCAGCACAGTTGTTTAGCCGTGCATCGGTCACATGATCTCCGTCCTGGCCGGCATGCCAATCGACAAAGCTGCGTGCCTGCGTACAACAAACTGCAGCTCTAGTTGCCCTACCGGTCGACCGCATGCGCTTCCCTAGCGCAAAACTGTCCACTGTCCGCTCGTGAAAAGTCGAGAGATCGACCTCGTTTTTCCTGCCGCAATTATGGCAAACTCACATATCAAAGATTCGTTGCATCCAAGCAATTCAGTTATTCAGCAGTAGCTTTTGGGCCAGGCTTCCGTTTAAACTGCACACAACACATTCTCTCGTGCGATCGATCTGCGGGCCTATAAATAGCCATGCCAAAGCTTGGGCACCGCAACAACAACTCACGTAGCGCAAAGCCGCAAATTACACTTATCACTGACTTAGCAGCAGGTCAGTAGAACCAAGTAGGGCTTCTTCAACCTCTCGCCCGGCCACCATGCTGACGTCGTCCCAGCTGAGCGGAATCCTCACCTTTCTGCTGCTCGCCGTGGCTATCTCGACCACTCTTCTTCCTGCCGTCGAGGCAGCAGGCAGGCGGCTGCCCGAGGGACAGTACGCCGGTCACCCCGCGCTGCACGAGAGGGCGAGGTCGCTGATCATGGCGTGGGTGGCGCAGCTCACCCAAGGGCCGAGCCCTAGAGGCCCCGGGCACTAGAGAGGTTCGGGCTTCTTGAGAGTTTTCAGGCCGTGGTCGAGCATGCAAGTGTTACGTTGTTGGCCACAACAGTTGTCTTCCTACCGGCTAGCTTTGTTTCACGCCTAGTCAGGGAATCGGGAGAAAACTCACAAGTATTTGATATATATTTACTCACGTGTTATCAGGGGCGGAGCCACGTTATGCAACGTGGGTGCGGCTGCACCCAGGAAAAAATCAAAAACTACTTATTATCTATGAATTTTCACCATATTTGCACCCCCCAAGCTGACATCTATGCACCCAACATGCTCAATCCAGGAGGCAAAGCCTAGCGGCGCACCCCTCTCACTCCAGCTCTAGCTCCGCCCCTGCGTGTTATATATGGTCCTCACATGTATTTGCTTCCAGCATTCTGTTACTCTTTTACTATATGTCTAAACAATAAGGGAAGCGATACGAGTTTATATATAACTTATTAAGATTTCGGTTTAACTGTTGGGCTACTGAAGTCTGAACTGTGAAAGTCTGAAGGTATATGCATTGCAACGTGTTGGTGACCTGGTGAGCCAAGGATATTTTATTGTGCTGCGCATACTGTGCTATGATTCCATTGTTAGTCATGTATTTATGCAATATACTCCTCCATCCTTTAAATATATGACGTTGTATATTAGATACCGGATGCAGTATAATGTTTTTTGATGCAACAATTTCATGTGAATAAATTGGAGGTTTCTAGTTATTCATGACAAGTTTTGCACAACTGTCGAAAGTTCATGACAGAGTTTCTTTTTCAGTACTAGAAACAGTTGGCATCATATACAGTGTATTCTCCAAACAAATACAGTAATATACAAGATCATAATGTATAGGAAACAGACTTCCATGCACTCGACTGCTTTTTTTATTTTTCAAACAGAATACCTAATTAACTGTTAAATTGTTGTTTAGTTAGACGGGAAAAGATTGGTCAATAAAATTTGTTGGATCCCACTGCCAAACAAGAATTTAAAAAAAAAAATCGCCAGAATTTCACCATTTCTTAAATGGCGTGATTTCGCTAGAAAATATTCTTACTTTTATCATATATCGGGGATGTAACAGGAAATAAGATCGTATATCACAAATTTAAACATTAGATAGTCTGGTAACACAAAATTTTGGTAAACAAAATTGAATGGACTCCACCAATAAACGCAGAATTTCGTTGATTTTTTCTATGTAGGACACGATACTTCTGTAAGATACTACTACTGGTTTCGATTATGGTCACTGAACCGCAATTTAACTGTGTTAACCGTCTAGTGAACTTTCAAACAGATTCTAACTGAACTTTTATATTTCCCCGTTGATCCATAAAGTAAATTGCGAACATCAGCTAGCTAATGGAGCTTACATAACGAGGGGATACGATCATGCTTTAACCTAAAATGAGAAATGAAGTATAAAAAAAACTAAAATGAGAAATTCAGTTCGATACTGAATATTTCGCAGCCTAGCTCGGCCCAAGAGAAAAAATGGACCTGTAAGGTGTTGACTAATTGCTGTAGTGCACTTGAACTTAGGATACGATAGTAATGGATCATAACCCTCACGTTTATTTTACAATTCTACTTGGCCATAACTTGTTTTAACTTAAAAACTAGTATTTTAGGGCTGTTTACCACCCCTACTTGAACTACAGCCTATGGGCATCAGCGCATGCATATGCACCCAGTACAACAATACAATTGTATAAAACCTAATATAACGTGCATGGCACGTGCCTGAAGATGTTACCCCTGTAAATTATGTCGTCATTTCTGGGAGCCAGATGACACATATGTAAATGTGCCCACGAGCATGCTAGATCAAATACATATTCCAGTCTGAAATCGACAGGTACTCGATCGAACAAGCAGATCGAACAAGAAATATATTTAATCAACGCGTCTTTAAACTCTCTACTAGTTCAACATCTCATCTTAATATAGTATCTCCCTCCATCCAAAGTATACATGACCTGTTCCAAACTAGCAAAACCTAGGTTACTGGAGCCCTAAGATACTTGTAAAGGCTAGGCACACGCCGGACACAGGAACGGCCGCATCAAACGCATCCCCAACACACCGTAGCCCGTAGGACACTCGGGGCGTGCCCTACATGCGCAGCCGGCGAGCCGCGTGCCTGTGCACGGCGACGAGGGACACGTCGTCGACGACCGGCCCGCACAGCGTCGCGTCGGGCTTCATGTGGTGGTTCGCGCTGTGGAACACGACGCGCGTCAGGTTCTCCGCCGCCACGAACTCCATCTCGGCGCGCTTGTGCCCGCCCGTGCCGCGGGACTCGTACGGCACCCGCAGCGTCCCCTGGCCGCCCGCGTACGCGTCCACGGCCAGGTACCCGTCGCACCCGTTGGCCGCGTCCCCGACGGCGAAGGAGAGCCTGTACGCCCGCCCGGGCGCCGTGCGCACCTCCTGCGCCAGCGCGCACTCCCTGCCGGCCACCAGCTCCACGGCGCCGGAGCCCCGCGGTACCGCGTGGTGCGCCGCGTCCACGTACTTGACCACCTTGGTGTCCGACAGCACCATCCACCCCGGCAGCGGCGAGTACAGGTCCTCCGACATCGGCGGCACCAGCACGCCCCACGGCACGTCGGGGAAGATGTACGGACCCTCCTCGAAGTCCCCGTTCCTCAACATGTTGCCTGCACAACACGATCGATCGAGTTGGATTTCGAATGCACTGGTTTAAATTTTCTTTTGCCGGACAGCAAGTTGACTTTTTTACGTACTCATGGTGTTATGCGGTCGCCCTCCGGCACCGGCAGGATCATGTCGTCCTGCGTGTGGCCGGACTCGATGTACTCCACGAACCCGGAGATTTCCCAGTGCGGGATGGAGTAGCGGCCCATCACCCTGGTGCCGTTCAGCTCGGACGCGCTCGGCCCTTGCTCAAAGTTTCCGTTTGATAACAGGCCTGCACGCACAGGACATCATTGTCCATCTCTCAGAACCTGAAGACAGGCCCCGGAATTGGTTTGCCAAGAGTGACAGTGCGGCAGAAATTAAACTGCGGTTTACCCTAAAAAAGAAATTAAACTGCGGTTCTAAAATATCATGCATATATGAACTGGATTTTGATCAGGCAATCAGAATCTTGGGTAAAGCTGCATCACTGGTAAGTCAACGCCAGCTCTTCTACGAAATAGAGGAGTTTCACGTACACAAATATGGCAAAGAAGAATATAAATATTAAAAGAAATAACGAAAATGTCAAGATGACATTATGCACGAAATGAGAGGATTAAACAGCAGCTGATTAATGGCTAGTTTTCGAGCCCTCACCATCACTGATGTGAGAAGAATCGGCTCCAGCGGCCACCGCGACCAGCAAGAGCAGTGCCACGCAACGAGTGCCCTTGGCCATCCCCATGGGGTCTTGCCGTGACTGGTGCGTACGTATCGTACGGACTCCCTGAGCTCCGAGGCACAAACAAAGCTTCCGCCGCCTATCTTCAGTGGCCTCAGATAGTAATCGGATATGGAGTAAATCATCGCCGGACGCAGGATGCTGGGTACCGCTTATATAAGAGCTGCAGCTTATTAGCAGCTGGTGGGTGGCCACGCCGACGTACGGAGGGTGCGCCGCGAGACGCGCCAGCCGGATCGTGCCGCGGCAGCGGGCATCTCTCGCTAATGGTTAGCACAGGGGAGGTGGCCGTACGTCTCGGCAGTTCGGCTCGGCGGCGGAATCCTTGGACCTGCCGCTGGGCACAGCCCTGCGTGCGTTCACGTGCCACCTCGATCTGTTTCGATCTCATGGGGGCATCAAGCGCGCCGAAGATTCCGTTCCAGCCCTCCGTTCCAATCTCCGCACGACGGCGTACCCAACGGCCATCGGGCCATGGCCCGGGCCTCGCCGGCGCGACGTGCTGGTTATAGCCTTATAGGGTGGCATGCATATATGTGCGCGGGCGCGCCGCCATCTACCTTGCTACAGATCCGTCCTCCAGCTCCGCGCACGGGCGACGGCCTCGCCTCGCAGCTCGGCACGGGGACTGGGGCAGTGCGGCACCGCATCTTCTGCAGCCGTCCAGTGGCCCGAATTTGCTGCCACGATACGACTGGTCTCTCTGCTGTCTCTGTCTTGCTTTCTTGTGTCCGTACTCATGGCATGAGCAGTTTCAGAAAAAAAATAAGGGGCCCGATGCCTCCCACCGTCCAAACTTTGGACTCCAAAGCATTGACCCAAAGCATCGACAAGGTCAAAACTTTTTTCTAACGAGAAAATAAGGTTCACAGAGACACACACAGTCACACACACACAACAAAGTCGCCCACATAGTTGTGACCCCGCCTTCTCATCTTAAGTTTGTTATAAAAAAATTCAAAATCAAACTCTAAAAAAAAATTCAAAATCCTCTGACTACATTTATTGTTCGGAGAACGTATATGAATCTCAAATTAGCTTATCATTCTACCGGTTATATTTATTGATAGTGCAGTCGTGAAAGATAAGGATGATTGTAAAAAAAGTCTTAATAGGAGTTTCATTCTCATCAGGTGTCGTACAATACACCCAAAGTTGTTTAGAAAGATAGAGGGAAGTTCCATCCCAATCTCCCAATAAGACTAGGCGTATACATTTTTCAAAAACTTAGAAATTTTTTTACCACTAGCATTGCACGTAAAAGCTTCATTTCATTGGACAATCCCATAATACCTTCGTCATGCATTTTTTTAGAAACACAGTACAGAGGCATACGCTTACAAACACACACGCACACTCACCCTTATGAATACACGCACGTGACCCTACCCTATGAGCACCTCCGAGAGACTGAGCCTGCATTTATATTATGGACACCTGTAAAATAATAAAATGGCACTATGTATTGAAGATAGTTGTTTTTATACGTAATCTCAAAACACTCAAAATGTGTGGCAATCTTGAAACAACAAAATGAAACTCTCCCCTAGAATTGCGCTTTTATTATCATTACTTAGCATACCACGCATGATTTTTTTGGTGAAGTGACATCAAATTTAAGAAAAAGAGAAGGAAGTGACATCAAATTCAAATAGCACTAAAGGTTTATCAATCATGAAAGATACTGTTTTAATGAGTCATGGTACCAATGGCATCACCAATCCCTGCTGGATTATATTTATACTCTATGCAAAGAATTATGTAAAGTTCACAACTTAGATAGATTCATTACATTAATTTTGTAATATTATAGCATACCCATAATTAATTTTAGCACTTCATTTTAGAAAACTATAGAAATACTCACAGTTTGTGCTAGCATAGTATGGAATAACCTAAAGCATAACTTACGACCAGACATTTGGGTTTTTAATATAATTCAAAGGGATGGATTTGAATGAGAGGTACAAGTGCTAGTGTTTTTAACTTAATGTGCGGGTGGGAAGACCTCTTTTAGAATTTGCGGCAGTAAGATCGAAGTTTTCTTTAGATAATGGACATAAACCCGGCCTTTATAGCGGGTATATGCAGCTAAGTAAGATTGAAGTTGGGGAAACAATATCTAGATTTGTAAAGTGAGGACAGATGGGCTGACATCGTTCGAGCTAAGGTTGAGATTGACGATGTCACCTAATGTGCCTGTAAAACTGAAAGGCGTGCTATGTAAATGCTACAGTAAATAAATTTACAAAAATACGAGCACCACCTAAGTTTAAGACTCAAACCCAGGTAGGTGTTGTTCTTCCATGGTTCTTATACTGAAATAAAAATTTCGGGTGTGGTATAGAGACACAAATCTTCCCACACACATATTATAGAGAATGCAAGTTTCTGTCTCGATTTGAGAAGTTTCAGTCAGCTGTCGGCGTAGATGTCAGTGTTACACATCTTAGCTCAAATCACGTTTAAGACACTGCAGATACGACCATATTCCAGGCAATTCTGGAGCACACCGAAACGGCCACATACAACTTAACGCGCCCCTATTAAGCTGCGCTCTACGCCTCTACATACGCAGCCGGCGGCGGGCACCGTGCTGCGTGGGGGCGTGCACGGGGACGAGCCAGACGTCGTCGACCACCGGGCCACAGAGCGTCGCGTCCGACGTCATGTGGTGGTTCGCGTTCTGGAACACCACGCGCGTCACGGGGTCGCCCGCCACGAACTCGAGCTCGGCGCGCTTGTGCCCGCCCGTGCCGCGCGACTCGTACGGCACGCTCAGCGTCGCCCGCGACGCGTACGCGTCCACGGCCAGGCGGCCCTCGCACCCGTTGCCCGCGTCCCCGACGGAGAAGCACAGCTTGTACGGCCGCCCGGGCACGGTGCGCACCTCCTGCACCAGCGCGCACTCCCTGCCGGCGACGAGCTCCACGGCGCCGGAGCCGTGCGGCACCGCGTGGTGCGCCGCGTCCACGTACTTGACCACCTTGGTGTCCGACATGATCGCCCACCCCGGCAGCGGCGAGTGCTCGTCCTCCGCGATCGGCGGCACCAGCACGCCCCACGGCGTGTTCGGGAAGATGTAGGGCCCGTCCTCGAAGTCCCCGTTCCTCAACATGTTGTCTGCTTCAGTTGGCATTTATCCAGTCACCATCAATTCAAGTACTGTCAGTGCTAATTTCAGATAAAAAATTACAGTCCAAGTGCAAAGTGCAAGGACTCGAGGAAATGGATCTTACTCTTGACTTGATGGGGAGGGCGGATGGCCTTGATGGCGATGGCGTCGATGAGGGGGCCGCACGCCGGATCGTCCTCGTGTCCGGGGTTGTGGATGGAGAGCCACACGGTGCTATGCTTGGCCTTGAACGCCCACGAGTAGGAGTCCCAGCCGCTGCTGGTGTACACGGTTTGGATCGGGAGGATGCCGGACTCCGGGGTTACCGACACGTTCAGCCTCTCGGCCTGTGCGCAGGTGCGCGCCGCGCCGAAGGTGATGGAGTAGTAGGTGTGCCGGACCACGTTTAGCTGCTGCCGGATAGTTGCGTCGTTGCCCAGCCGCACGGCCTGCTCACCTTCCGGCACGGGGAGGATCATGTCGTCCTGCTTCTGGCCGGACCCGATGTACTCCAGGAACCCAGAGATCTCCCAGTTGGGTATGGAGTAGCGGCCCATCACCCTCGTGCCGTTCATCTCCGACTTGTCTGGTCCTTGCTCAAAGTGGCCGTTCGGTAGCATTCCTGCGCGCACAAGACGTTGTCACTTGTTAGAGCTCAGGAGACATGTACAAAGCCAGAGACGGGCATTTTAAGATTCAGTTGGGTACATGTAATACATTTTTCTGACTTCTTAATACTTGAGTGTCAGGGCATTGAATCAAGATCCAATGTCCTGTTTCTACCCCATCCGTTGTACAGAGCAGCAATCCTTTCTGTCTACTTTAGCCCAAACGCTGACCCTCAGAACAGAAATCCTTTTTGTCCTCTCCGTCTCTACTGCTACCACACCTAAATGCAATGTTGCTCCCCTCGAAAGTCTGCAGTTGTTTTCCTCTGCTATGCTTTCAACAACCTTGTTTTCTGGGCTCCCACCATCGGATCCGCACCAGCATCCACTCTCTCACACACATATATACAACTCGTAGTGTCACAAAAGTTCACAAATCAATTCGTTCAAAAAAAAGTTCCCAAATCAATGGTCCGAGAAACACGAATCATGGAACACGGTATGCTATTTAACAAGACTTTTCACCCACATTTAACAAGACTTTTAGCAAGCCTGGGATGAAATTGTTCCTATGTTTTCATTTTTTCTCGATAAGAAAAATTTTATTAATCTTAGCCAATTACGTCAAGAAGATACGATTACACTAAGATCATTCCCGACCTCTGCATAACTAAGATGCACACCGCCTAAAAGAGAAAATAAAAAAAAGACATACAAATTATGTCAAAGCAGACTACCCATACGACTTAATCTTCAGTTTCATACACCAACAAAGCAGCATATGGACTACGAGAAGGCTCTCTAAAACAACGCCTCCAGCAAGGAAACAACACGCACATGCGCACGAGCCGTCGTTGCCATGATCCAATCAGTTAACATCAGATCATCGATTTTCACAGTAGAGAGCAATCCATCAAGCTCCAAACAATGCTTCAACAAGACCATTATCAGGTACACCCAACTAAGGGCAGACCTAATGATTTCTCCCCGGAGTCGATAAATCTGAACCAAAAAGTATCACCAATTCGAAGCCCATAACGCTACTTCCACCCTCTTACCGAGCCTATACCCTTATACTACCCAATCTTGACCAACAACGATCGATCGTTAACTCACACTATCCTACGATGACTTTGCCACGAAGTAACCGAAAGGCACACGCGCAACGTCTGCGAGATCCATCAATTGATGGGAAGCATCAGCGGAGTAAAAGATCCGTGGGTCGAAACCAAGATGACTGATCTCTGGGATTGTAAATAGGATATGAGCTATGAATGAAGATGTTGCCGCAAGTCACATCGGTGATCGAATCTGGATAGACCATCAGGAGAAGCACTCAACGAAGAAGACGAGGGGGAAGAAGCACACGATCACCGGCTTCGGCGCCGTGGCGGGCCGCCGCCGCTCGTCGCCGGACGCCGGCGACGGCGGCCAGGGAGGCCCGACGGGGGGACTTTGGCGGCGCGGGCGGAGTCGCCCCTTCCGTCGCCCGTGAGGGGCGACTGAAGGGGGGCACGCGGATCTCATGTTGTAATCAGAGAAGCGTCGAGCGTGCGACGCGAGCTCGCGGCGTTGGAGCCACACGATCTTGTTCCTATGTTTTCATGAACAAAATCATTGTTCTCTTAATGATAAATATGACACCGTATCGCAAACCCGGTGACAAAGGCCACTCAGGGGCAGGGCCAACAGGGAGGCTAGGGGGGCTGGAGCCCTCCTACCCCTTGCAACCAATGGAGCCCCCTCAATTTTTGACTATAGATGAAAAGAAGAAGGAAGATGAAGAAAAAAGAAGAGGAGGAAGAAGGGGCTATAAACGCTGATCCATAGAACCCCAAAACCTTAGTAACTCCCGTGTGTTGTAGGCGACATTCAAGAGGGAGAGAGGCAAAATTCTGGTGAGAAGGCAGGCCAAAACACAAAGTTTAGCATATCTTTTTTTTTGGGCGAGAAAGTTTAGCATTTCTAATCAAGAATCGTACCGTACTACCGTGCAACTGACAGGTCAACGACAGCCTGGCCGGGGACAGAGTTGACATTGGACCTAAGAAAACTAAACAGCAAGAACATAAGCACAACTACTTAGCATTACTAGAGAACAAAGAAAAATTAATACGCTGGATGGGTTCCAAAAAGAGAGCAGAGACCGTAGGTCCGTAGTGCTAGAATTAGAATCCTCAAAAACATAGTAATAGTGCTAGGGTTTACACTCTCGTGCTGGTTCGCGAGCTCTCACCATCGTTGACGGCAAAAACCGCTCGAGCAGCCAAGCCGAGCATCAAGAAGAGCGCCACGGAGCTTGCGCCCTTCGCCATCCCGCAGGCTCCCTTCTCGCGATGAGCAAGCCCCTCGGTTTCGCCGGTAGCTCTTGAGCTTTTCGGAACATACAGAGCTAACCGAAGCTGGCCTTGATAAGGAAGCCAGGGAGCTGAGCAAGTGAGCGCCATGGACCGGCAAGCTAGCGCAGCTTATATAAGCGCTGCCACTTATTGGAGTCCCGCCCACGGCCGCTGACCTTGCGCGATCAGGGGGCGAAGCGCGCGGATGCCGTCGACGGACGGGGCGCCACCAGACGCGCCGACCGGGATCGTGCCGCTAGGAGGCTAGGACAGGTCCTGCGCGAGGTCACGTGGCAACCTGCTCGACTCGCGTGGAAGATTCCGTTCCTGTTCTCCACACGGGTCGCACGGCACGCCGCAGCGCGCATCTGACCAGACGCAACGGCCGAGGAACCAGCCGGTGCTCGCCGTCCTGCTCGGGTGGGCAGCGGCCAGCGGGCTACCTGGGACGGCTTTGCCGTGTCGTGTCAGACGATACGTGTTGGGGGCGTCCGGCGCCGCCGACCGACCATGCCGCGGCCCGTACGTATCACCATTGCTGGCCTGGTCGTTGCGGCATCGAGTCACGGCGCCTGCGCCGAAACGCACTGGCCACGCCACGAACGGGTAGCGCCAGCGCGCGCCCTGGCCGTCGGCGCCTCGAATCCGTTCCACTGCCAGTGTGCCGGCGTCATGGCCTAATGTTCCCCACCGGCCAGATCATTTTCAAATGCGTTCCCGCATCTTCAAAGTCAAAACGTTTGACTATACAACTATACATATATTGTGCGAGTACATCTGAATCTCACATCATCATCAGCTCATCGGTCTAGCTTCCCAGCACGTTCATTGGTGCCAAAGCGGCATTAGCAAGCACATGTCTCTGCTGCAACAGTATGCAATCTATGATGTCAACAAACAAGCTAAGGCGAATTCTGCAAGTGCTCCCATCAGGGCATACCGCCGGGCACGCGCAAGTACGTACGACTGCTACTGCTATTCCCCAGCCAACAGCAGACGCAAGTACACATATGTTCCGGTACCATGTACAGTAGCATCGACCGTATGCGGTCACGACTCACAAAGAAAAAAACAATCTATGTTCCGGGAGACAAACTACATGAACAGTCGGCGCGCCGCGTGCTTGCGCACGCCGACGAGGGAGACGTCGTCCACGACCGGCCCGCACAGCGTCCCGTCGGTCTTCATGTGGTGGTTCATGCTCTGGAACACGACGCGCGTGACCTTCTCCGCCGCCGCGAACTCGAGGCCGGCGCGCTTGTACCCTCCCGTTCCTCTGGACTCGTACGCCGCCCTCGTCGTCCCCCGCGCCGCGTAGGCCTCCACGGCCATGGACCCCTCGCACCCGTTGCGCGCGTCGCCGACGGCGAAGGACAGCCTGTACCACCGCCCGGGCGTGGTCGGCACCTGCTGCACCAGCGCCGCCTCCCGGCCGGCCACCAGCTCCACGGCGCGCGCGCCGCGCGGCACCGCGTGGTGCGCCGCGTCCACGTGCTTGACCACCTTCGTGTCCGACATGACCGTCCACCCCGGCAGCGGCGACACGTCGTCCTCGTCCATCGGCGGCACCAGCGCGCCCCACGCCGTGTCCGGGAAGATGAAGGGCCCCTCCTCGAAGTCTCCGTTCCTCAACATGTTACCTGCAAGCATAATCGTACGATGCGTTTGTACTCGTTCTGAAAATGAAACCAGACAAGGTAGCGTCTTTCTTCTGAATAATCTCCGCGCGAGGTCCTTTGTGTCGGAATGTTACCCTTTTCGCGGGGCGGAGGGCCGAGTTTCTTGATAAGGAGTAGGAGTCCCAGCCGCTGCTGGAGTAGACGGTCTGGACGGGGAGGACGCCGGACTCCGGGCCGACGGACACGTTGAGCCGCTCGGCCTGGGCGCAGGTGCGCGCCGCGCAGAAGGTGATGGCGTAGCACGCCTTCCGGGCCACGCTGAGCCGCTGCCGGATGGTCGCGTCGTTGCCCAGCCGCACGGCGTAGGCGCCCTTGGGCACCGGCAGGAGCATGTCGTTCTGCTGCTGGCCGGACCCGATGTACTCCACGAACCCGGAGATCTCCCAGTTGGGTATGGAGTTTGGACTCATCACCCTGGTGCCGTTCATCTGGGACGCGTCCGGCCACTGCTCGAAGTTGCCATTTGGTAACAGGCCTGGCCACAGCCACAGGGAACGAACAAGTTCTCGTAAGTTGGGACTCATACATGGATGCAGATTCATCAGGTGAGATTAGTGCAATTTTTCGGATACTCTGCGGAGCGATGCAAATGCGAAATTTTAAATATAGTAATTAAAAAGGAACAAGAGTTTACAAAGGACGGGCATTACCTACAAACCTATCAAACAAAAAGGATGAATTTAGTGACAGAATAAACATTTTGAGCAAACACAGAAAATGACAAGACGCTTATTGGGACAGTGATCCAACAAAGTGTTTGACACTAGGACGGAGCCTAGATCGCCTTGCCCTTTAAAACCCTGTCGTTCGGCTCTGTCCAAATATTCCAAACTGCGAGCGTGGCTGTGATGAATCAAAACCTTTTCACGACGACTTTGCGGCCAACTTGCGAAGATCATCGTCCGTCCGCGGTAAAGGGTGCGGAAACTTGAACCAACATTCACAGCTGAACATAACCCAAGGGGTAGGTGATTTATGGTTTCATGCTCTTGGGAACAATGAGTGCAATTGCCGTGGTTTGGTAGTCTATGCCTCTGCAAACACTATATTTTAAGTTTGAGCTCTTTTACCATACATAGCTAATTAGTGTTTTTTTTGCGAAACTTTAATTGGTATTTTTCCCTAGCTAAAAGGTCAATTTTTGTCAAGCTTCATACCACTAGTTGAAAAAGATATGATACTAAATACAGCATTGTGACGCTAGTACTTAATTTTGTGACTGTTCTGCCGACTATGGTATTTATTGGTATATTTTGTTTGTATAAAAATCTGTAACGCCTAAAGGAAAAAATATGTTCCTACAGTAAGATAACATGTTCCTTATGGAGCTTAAAAAACCAGGACCCAGGAGTGACTGGTTTTTGTTCCGGTCTAAATACTCCAGCAGTGAAATAAAAATATAAAATGTTCCAAGTAGACATACAAAATGATCCAATTTTGTTGCACTTTTACAATCACAAAATGTTAATTTTAATCCACTCGCCATGACAGTCCGTTGGATTTCATTAGTGAATAGATAGTCGTCCCATCTTACAATTTGGCCCGATTTAAATAGCACTTCGAGGTTACGTACTACTAGTACAGTAGTACGTACCTACCAAGATTAAAACTAGCAAGCCGACGGACAGGAAGCTAGCTCGTTCAGTTGTCAGTAAGGAGAGTGCAACTAAAAAGAGAACAACAAACTGCTGTTCTTTGTTAGCTCCAGAACTTTACAAGGCGAAATCTAAACATGCCAGTTTCCAACTCCAAGAACGTGAAAGGATCTTATAATCAACGTCAACGCAACAATAGGCCAATAATCAAACATTAGAGTGCCAGTTCGCGAGATCTCTCACCGTCGGTGACGACGCCTGAAGCCGCTCGAGCAGCCACGCCGACGAACAAGAGCAGCACCACCGCCACGCGACGCGACCTCGCGCCGCGAGTCATGCCGGCCGGGCTCCCTCCTCTGTACTCTCGCCGCGAGTTCTCCCTCCCGCGTGAACTCTCGAGCTCGATGGACGATGGGGATATCGATGGAACAGTATCGTGGACAAGGCCTCTCGCGTGGCTCCTCTTTTATAGAGCTAGCTAGCGTCGCGGGGGAGCTACCTGCTATCGGGACTCGCAGAGGACAGCAGGCACCTCGCTCTCGTTCTTGAGATCAGGCGAGATGGGCTGGCCCTTGTTGGCTAACCGAGACCTCTCTAACTGCAGGGAAAAACGGAAGCCCCGCCGTGCGCGGGGAAGATTCGGCTTCAGTTCGCCAGAGAGTTGCAGTCATGTGCTGAACCGCTGGCCCCTCGTGAATCGGATTGAGCACCGCGCTGTTGGCAAGGTCTGTCGGCCGCGGCAACGACGGGCTATGGTCACGCGCGCTTTGCAGGCAGAGACGCAGAGTCAACTCATGTGCGTGGGCCACTACTGGCAGGGGATACACTATCGGTTATGCACGTGCGATATCGCCTATGCCGATCGACGATCTTGTTTCATGTTGCGACTAATCAACGACGACGTGCTTTTGTTAATGATGAAAATTGAGCAACAACCCAAGTGTAAGTGTAAATGATGTTGATTCCGGTGTAGTCACAATGATACGTGGAGTCAGATCCTTGTAATTGGCACTCTCACTGGATTTTCGAAAATAGTCAGTAGTCAACGGCCAGACGTATCATAGAGAGAACTTAACACGGGGGCTATCCTAGCATCTAGCCCCTATCTTAGGCCCTGTTTGGTTCGATTAGTGCAATTTTTCGGATACTCTGCGGAGCGATGCAAATGCGAAATTTTAAATATAGTAATTAAAAAGGAACAAGAGTTTACAAAGGACGGGCATTACCTACAAACCTATCAAACAAAAAGGATGAATTTAGTGACAGAATAAACATTTTGAGCAAACACAGAAAATGACAAGACGCTTATTGGGACAGTGATCCAACAAAGTGTTTGACACTAGGACGGAGCCTAGATCGCCTTGCCCTTTAAAACCCTGTCGTTCGGCTCTGTCCAAATATTCCAAACTGCGAGCGTGGCTGTGATGAATCAAAACCTTTTCACGACGACTTTGCGGCCAACTTGCGAAGATCATCGTCCGTCCGCGGTAAAGGGTGCGGAAACTTGAACCAACATTCACAGCTGAACATAACCCAAGGGGTAGGTGATTTATGGTTTCATGCTCTTGGGAACAATGAGTGCAATTGCCGTGGTTTGGTAGTCTATGCCTCTGCAAACACTATATTTTAAGTTTGAGCTCTTTTACCATACATAGCTAATTAGTGTTTTTTTTGCGAAACTTTAATTGGTATTTTTCCCTAGCTAAAAGGTCAATTTTTGTCAAGCTTCATACC
The DNA here is from genome assembly GCA_900205405.1 of Echinochloa crus-galli. Lineage (NCBI taxonomy): Eukaryota > Viridiplantae > Streptophyta > Magnoliopsida > Poales > Poaceae > Echinochloa > Echinochloa crus-galli. The sequence goes on along the minus strand of OAMR01000183.1, from coordinate 864,445 downwards.
ACTAGTTGAAAAAGATATGATACTAAATACAGCATTGTGACGCTAGTACTTAATTTTGTGACTGTTCTGCCGACTATGGTATTTATTGGTATATTTTGTTTGTATAAAAATCTGTAACGCCTAAAGGAAAAAATATGTTCCTACAGTAAGATAACATGTTCCTTATGGAGCTTAAAAAACCAGGACCCAGGAGTGACTGGTTTTTGTTCCGGTCTAAGAAGGAAATACTCCAGCAGTGGAATCAAAATATAAAATGTTCCAAGTAGACATACAAAATGATCCAATTTTGTTGCACTTTTACAATCACAAAATGTTAATTTTAATCCACTCGCCATGACAGTCCGTTGGATTTCATTAGTGAATAGATAGTCATCCCATCTTACAATTTGGCCCAATTTAAATAGCACTTCGAGGTTACTACTAGTACCTACTAGAGATTTAGGTTTCTCAAAAAAAAAAACTACTAGAGATTTAGGCAAAGACTAAAACTAGCAAGCCGACGGACAGGAAGCTAGCTCGTTCAGTTGTCAGTAAGGAGAGTGCAACTAAAAAGAGAACAACAAACTGCTGTTCTTTGTTAGCTCCAGAACTTTACAAGGCGAAATCTAAACATGCCAGTTTCCAACTCCAAGAACGTGAAAGGATCTTATAATCAACGTCAACGCAACAATAAGGCAATAATCAAACATTAGAGTGCCAGTTCGCGAGATCTCTCACCGTCGGTGACGACGACGCCTGAAGCCGCTCGAGCAGCCACGCCGACGAGCAAGAGCAGCACCACCGCCACGCGACGCGACCTCGCGCCGCGAGTCATGCCGGCCGGGCTCGATCCCTCCTCGCTCTGTCCTCTCGCCGCGAGTTCTCCCTCCCGTTCGGGGACGTGAACTCTCGAGCTCGATGGGGGGATCGATGGAACAGTATCGTGGACAAGGCCTCTCGCGTGGCTCCTCTTTTATAGAGCTAGCTAGCGTCGCGGGGGAGCTACCTGCTATCGGGACTCGCAGAGGACAGCAGGCACCTCGCTCTCGTTCTTGAGATCAGGCGAGATGGGCTGGCCCTTGTTGGCTAACCGAGACCTCTCTAACTGCAGGGAAAAACGGAAGCCCCGCCGTGCGCGGGGAAGATTCGGCTTCAGTTCGCCAGAGAGTTGCAGTCATGTGCTGAACCGCTGGCCCCTCGTGAATCGGATTGAGCACCGCGCTGTTGGCAAGGTCTGTCGGCCGCGGCAACGACGGGCTATGGTCACGCGCGCTTTGCAGGCAGAGACGCAGAGTCAACTCATGTGCGTGGGCCACTACTGGCAGGGGATACACTATCGGTTATGCACGTGCGATATCGCCTATGCCGATCGACGATCTTGTTTCATGTTGCGACTAATCAACGACGACGTGCTTTTGTTAATGATGAAAATTGAGCAACAACCCAAGTGTAAGTGTAAATGATGTTGATTCCGGTGTAGTCACAATGATACGTGGAGTCAGATCCTTGTAATTGGCACTCTCACTGGATTTTCGAAAATAGTCAGTAGTCAACGGCCAGACGTATCATAGAGAGAACTTAACACGGGGGCTATCCTAGCATCTAGCCCCTATCTTAGGCCCTGTTTGGTTCCTTGTGCTAAAACTAAAAGGGACTAAATTTAGTCCCAATAGGGACTAAAGATCAAAACTGTAGGGACTAAAACCCATTCTAGAGACTAAAATGTTTTAGTCCCAAATTGAGACTAATTGGGACTAAAACCCACTCTTTCCACCACCTACCCCTCTCTCTCATCCCCCTAGTCCATCCAGCTCCCCCACCGCCGCCCGTGCGCCGCTCCCTTGCCGCCGCTTCCCGCCCCCCGTCGCCCGCGCGCCATCTAGTTGCCCTGAGGCCCCTGGAGCTCGTCGGGGATGGCGCCGGAGAGTACGTTGTTGGAGAGGTTGAGGAAGCGGAGCCCGGACGCGCCGGCGAGGGCGGCGGGGACGGCGCCGGAGAGCGCGTTCATGGAGAGGTCGAGGAACTCGAGGCGGGCGAGCGCGCCGAGCGCCGGAAACCGTCTATGTGCAAGCCACTAGAGTCTTTTTAGTCCCTTTTAGTCCTGAGATCCAAACAGCTGTTTTAGTCCCTTGGGGACTAAATTTAGTCCGGCCAATTTTAGTCCCTGGTATCCAAACAGGGGCTTAATTGTCAATACCTGTTTTTTAATTGTCATATGGACAAATTCCTTTAGAGAGCAGTACAGTTTGTTTTTAATATTAATCCACCTGATAGCTATCATGATATGTTTAATGGTTGGCTTATAGGTCTGCATAGTAAAATTAAAAATCAACTGTTAGTGGTGCCTCGGCGTTATGCTGGTCAATATGGCTCAGTAGGAATGATATGGTCTTTGATAAAACTCTTATGGAAACTTATTTGCAGGTACTGTTCAGGGGAACATACTGGCTCCGCTTCTGGGCGCAGTTACAACGGCATGACCAGGATAAGCAGGCAATAAATGGCGCTTGTCAAGCACTGGAGGTTCTGACGATGTGCATCTTCGCTCACCACGGCTGGAGGTTTAGTAATAGGATTGTTGGCTAATTCCTCAAAATTGTGGTGTGTGTTCCTTTTATTTCGGTGTGTGAGAGCAGACAGATGTACCGCTGAATTGTAAACTTTGACTGTAGCCTTTTTGGTCAAGGCCGGATTTATTTCCATTATCTAAAAAAAGCCTCTAGCCCCTATCTTTCCTATATACACGCCCCTCTACTTTGTCCACGTGGTTGCTCTTGACACCTTGACCTTTGGAACCCATCCACTTCATCCATTGAGTTTCTCTTAGCATTTTGATGAGTTGAGACGCCATATGAGAGTTGACGAGTCAGGGAGTGGTATAAAATAATGTCATAACATATTTTTGTGAAATCGTTTTATTCTTATTAACATGCAAAAACAAAAACTTGGCCAAATTGAAAAGCCAATAAGCACATATTCATTGATCTATTTTATGATTCTTGATTAGATTTATCGCCTCTTGGAACTCCTATGGATGGGCCCTTGGCGAAGGTGGTGATCGCGGAAATGGAACAGTCCAAGCTGAGACAAAAGTTCAAAATATATTATATCACAGATTACATATAAGACCAGTTCAAAATAATTCCTGCTCTTCTTATTTAATAAATTAGTCAAGCAAGACAACATTATTATAAGTTTTCCTAAAAATAAGATAAATAGACTTACTTCCACATTTGCTTCCAGCGGGCACAGGCTTGCCACACTCGCGTGCAAGGCGAACAAGCTTGCTAACGCTTATGAGGAGTTGATCTTGAATAATAACGATACAACAAATGCAAGCTATCTTTCCACGATGCGTTGACATGTGTCGCTTGGGTTGACATAATCAGTACCAAGTTTGAGTGTTGTATTGCAGTTGAGGAAAACTAAAAATTTCTCAGTATAACAGTCATCCTCACACGATGTTTGATGTGCGGTAAGCACAAGAAAATACAAATAAAGGACTAAGACTCGAAGGATTACTTTTATAGCCGTCATGGTTGTGATATATATAGAACCAAACTTTCCTCTATGGTGGACTAGAAATGATGAATACCCATACCATACTTGCACACTCTAGGCATCTATTTATAGTATGCAACAAATTTAATTAGTCTAGATACAAATTAAAGTTACTGAATCCTCCAACTGATATGCCACATTAAAAATCCAAGTCATAAAGCACAAAATAACTATGTCTAAATCTTTGAACCGCTGGCCGTCGTGATTCGGGGCGAGCGCGCCGCGCTGCTGGCAAGGTCTGTCGGCCGTGGCAACGACGGGCCGGGCTATGGTCATGCTGAGCAAGCAGATCGGTCAACTCATGTGCCTGTGACACGCTGCCACTACTGGCAGGGATGCACCGTCGGTTATTCACGTGCGATATCTCCTATGCCGATCTACGATCTTGTTTCATGTTGCGACGAATCAACGACGTGCTTGTGCTTTTGTTAACGATGAAAATTGAGCAACAAACCCAAGTGTAAGTGTAAAACCCTCCGCCTGAATTACTACAAACCAATAAAATTTCCAGAGATCGAAAAAGATGGGCTATTACATTGGCCAAATATTCAGACCATATGGATGGATGCACCTTGACAGCTACTAGTACAAGCCACGCGGCAAAATCGAATCGAGCTACATGAGCAGCCGGCGCGCCGCGTGCTTGTGCACGGCGACGAGGGAGACGTCGTCCACGACCGGCCCGCACAGCGTCCCGTCGGGCTTCATGTAGTGGTTCATGCTCTGGAACACCACCCTGGTGGCGTCCGCGATCGCCGCGAACTCGAGCTCGGCGCGCGTGGACCCGCCCGTGCCCTGGGAATTGTACGGCACCACCTGGCTCGAGTACGCCGCGGCCGCCTTCACGGCCAGCGGCTGGGCGCAGCCGTTGCCGGCGTCCCCGACGGAGAAGGAGAGCCTGTAGGTCCGCCCGGCCACGGTGCGCGCCTCCTGCAGCAGCGCGCACTCGCTGCCGGCCACCAGCTCCACGGCGTAGCTGCCGCGCGGCACCTTGTGGTGCGCCGCGTCCACGTACTTGACGGACTTGGTGTCGGACATGATCATCCACCCCGGCAGCGGCGAGACGTCGTCCTCGTCCATCGGCGGCACCAGCAGGCCCCACGGCGAGTCCGGGGCGATGTACGGGCCCTCCTCGAAGTCTCCGTTCGTCAGCAGATTACCTGCAGAGGGGCCGGGTTGTTTCATCAGCCTGTCCACCAGCTGCATGCAAAGCAAAAGAATCCTCGGAACGTACGAATTTGTGTACCGTACCCTTGTCGTGATGCAGAGGGTTGAGGGTCTTGATGGCGACGGCGTCGATGAGGGGCCCGCACGCCTCGTCGTCCTCGTCGCGGGGGTTGTGGATGGTGAGCCACGCGGTGGTGTGCCTGGCCTTGAAGGCGAAGGAGTAGGAGTCCCACCCGCTGCTGGTGTACACGGTCTGGATGGGGAGGACGCCGGACTCCGGGCCGACCGACACGTTGAGCTGCTCGGTCTGGCCGCAGGTGCGCTCCGCGCTGAAGGTGATGGAGTAGTGCGTGCGCCGGGCCAGGTTCGTGAGCTGCTGCCGGATGAACGCCTCGGTGCCCAGCCGCACGGCGTGCGCGCCCTCCGGCACCACCAGGACCAGGCCGTTGTCCTGCTCGCTCTGCCCGGACTGGACGTACTCCACGAACCCCGAGATCTCCCAGCTGGGTATGGCGTGCTGCCCCATCACCCTCGTGCTGTTCAGCTGGGACGCGTCCGGCCCTTGCTCGAAGCTGCCGTTTGGTAACGGGCCTGGACATGGACATGGATAACACCCGAGCCGGGTGAACAGGCAATCAGTTCGTCAACACTCACGTATACATGCATGGACTTCACAAAGGCAGGAAAATACCATTCCGGTCACTTTTGGCTAAATGACAACATTCAGAAAGGAATGGACATTATGGTCACTAGGCTAAAATTCCATTTTTATGTCTGCAGAAAATGGCATTTAGTCTGTTGACTGGAATGGTACACCGTACACGCCTTGGATGTACGTATTTTGTTGGATTATATAAGTGTGTAGCATGCCCTGATTGATGCAAATTCATGGCAGCGCGCACTCTCATTCATTCCAGCTGAAAATGGTCAGAGGTGGACACTGGTCTCAGAAGAGATAATCATGTTATATTCTACGCCGACCGTACAGTTGAAGCAATGCCAAACTGTACACCACTAATCATCTATTCTCAAACTTTGCAACCCTCTGATCAGCCACCACTTGCTGTTTTGTAATCTTACCAAGATGATTAGATATTCCTAGACCAACGAAGCCCGCTTAGATCCATGGTAAAAAAGAATGAGATTCACAATTCACAAACAGATCATCCCTGGTTCCCTGAGCATATATTGGTTTTTGAGCTACATGTGCATATGCACTCATTTCCTACCGCACATCGCAGTTCTCAATAGAGTGATCGGCAGTATAGTATTAAAGTAGTATTAAGTAAGTCAACGCTCACTCTACACGCAAAATGAACGTTCTGGGGAAGAACAATGAATTATTACAGGATTGTGAAAGTGTACTCTTATAGTATATGATTGTTCTGCTAAGTTTTTTCTTTTTTCCCAATTTAGATAGGCCCCTGGACGTTAACAGACAGAGTAAAAAAACTAGCAATAAGAACAGGAAGTTCTGTCGTCCTATTAGTCAGTAACTGCTAAAAGTGAGATATAAAAAAGAACAAAAGCTCTGTCAGCGTGAATTAGCGCTGGAAACAACCTATGAATGGCAATGCAAGGTTTAAATCTACTAATCCTATTGTTCTTCAATAATGTGCAGGGTATATATAGCAGCATGCAAGGCTCCAACAATGCGTGTAACCATTTCCTCAAGGAAAAAAAAAAGGCGTAATCAGCACTGCGGAAGCAGTGTGCAAGATCTCATCTCACCGTCACTGATGCCGGAAGCCACTCCAGCAGCCGCGCCGACGAGCACGAGCAGCAGCAAGCAGCGTGTGCTCGTGTTCTCCGCCATGCCGGCCGGGCTCCCTAGCTAGCCCTTGTCGTCTTCTTCCTCCTCGGCTCGCTCTTGCTCAGTTGCTCTTCCCTTGATCACCCGATGGAACAGTGTGGCGGAGCAGTGCCGTCGCGCGGCTCCACTTATAGCGCGGCCCCGAGAGTCGCGGAGCACGAGGAACTAGCAGAGCCGCGCGCGGACACGTACAGCAGGCAACCCCTCGGGCCTGCGTGCTCAGATCGTTGTGTGTGGAGTGAGAGTGAGAGTGAGATGAATATGATGGCCCTTCTTGGCAGCTTCGGATCTCGGCGGCAAAAACTCACACTCGGCGCCCGCTCCTGCGCGCGGTCAGGTCACGTGGCGTTCTGTCACTTACGAGAAGCCATCAACAGTGGAAGATTCGGATTCGGTTCTCCAGGCGGCCGAGGCGGTTATACCCAGCCCGGTTGTATGTGCCGGCCCTAGTAGTAAAATGGGGTCGGTCGGGAAGCGTCGGCGGTGGGCTAGTGGCCTCAAAATGGGAGTTTCACGGGTGGGTTGGGCCGGAGCAATGGGATTTCGGTAACGTAGGCCCAGTTTGGATATGTTACCGGATACGATGTGTGTGGATAATTGCGTCTGTACCTTTTTTCTAAAAAAATACATTGCCTTTGTAGTGCATAATTGGATAACCGTACAGATAAAATTGCTAAAAAAAATCCCCAACCATGTAAAACCATACAGTATGCACCAGAATTTGGATCCCACACAAAGACGTGGATCCTACTTCGGGTATTCTGTTTCTACAACCGCAAAACAGCTTTCAATTACGCATCTTCTAGTAGTATACTTGCTACCTAAAAAACAAATAAAGAGATAATTACAGTAGCGGTCCTTAAAGTATTGACGAGTTCTCGTCCTGGTCCCCAAACTATGAAATTGCATTTTAGGGTCCCTAAACTATTGAAGTGGGTCATCTAGGTCTAAAACTAGCCACATCACACCCATAAGCTGACATGGCATGCTGACTTCGCAGCGACGTGGACCCTGACACGTGGGACCCACATGTCAGGCCCACAGATTGTCTCCCTTCTCTTTCTTTCTTCCTCACCACATCTCTTCCTCCGGCGGCGCGTCCAGCAGGGGGGCCGGGAAGCTCTGGCGGTCGCGCGTCCAGCTGCTGTCTCTTATACACATCTAGATGTGTATAAGAGACAGCATCTAGGTCCAAAACTAGCCACATTACATCCATAAGCTGACATGGCATGCTGACTTCGCAGCGACGTGGACCCTGACACGTGGGACCCACATGTCAGGCCCACAGATTGTCTCCCTTCTCTTTCTTTCTTCCTCACCACATCTCTTCCTCCGGCGGCGCGTCCAGCAGGGGGGCCGGGAAGCTCTGGCGGTCGCGCGTCCAGCTGCTGTCTCTTATACACATCTAGATGTGTATAAGAGACAGCATCTAGGTCCAAAACTAGCCACATTACATCCATAAGCTGACATGGCATGCTGACTTCGCAGCGACGTGGACCCTGACACGTGGGACCCACATGTCAGGCCCACAGATTGTCTCCCTTCTCTTTCTTTCTTCCTCACCACATCTCTTCCTCCGGCGGCGCGTCCAGCAGGGGGGCCGGGAAGCTCTGGCGGTCGCGCGTCCAGCTGCTGTCTCTTATACACATCTAGATGTGTATAAGAGACAGCAGCTGGACGCGCGACCGCCAGAGCTTCCCGGCCCCCCTGCTGGACGCGCCGCCGGAGGAAGAGATGTGGTGAGGAAGAAAGAAAGAGAAGGGAGACAATCTGTGGGCCTGACATGTGGGTCCCACGTGTCAGGGTCCACGTCGCTGCGAAGTCAGCATGCCATGTCAGCTTATGGATGTAATGTGGCTAGTTTTGGACCTAGATGACCCACTTCAATAGTTTAGGGACCGTAAAATGCAATTTCATAGTTTGGGGACTGGACGAGAACCCGTCGATACTTTAAGGACCGCTACTGTAATTATCTCACAAATAAATTTCCTTCCATAGGGAAACACAGGTACACGAATACTGCAACCTGCTGCCCAGCCTTGGTTGAGCCCAAGCATACTGTCAAATCAACCTTCACTGCAGCATCAAAGAAGAAACCGGCGAGCAGCACGGCCGTGCAAGCCGACGAGCGAGGCATCGTCGACGACTGGCCCACACAGAGTGCCGTCGTTCTTCATGGTGTAGGCCATGCTGACGAACACCACCCGCGTCTTGTTCGCTATCGCCGTGAACTCGAGCACGCCGCGCTGGTACCCGCCCTTCCCCTGGGACTCGTACGGCACCCTCACGCTCCCCCGCGCGGCGTAGGCCTGTACGGCCAGCGACCCCACGCACCCGTCCCCGGCCGAGAACTCGAGCCGATAGGCCCGGCCGGGCACGGTGCGTACGTCCTGCACCAGCGCGGTCTCCATGCCGGACACCAGCTCGACGGCGTGGGCGCCGCGCGGCACGGCGTAGTGCGCTGCGTCCACGTACTTGACGGACTTGGTCGTTGACAGGATCATCCACGGAGACAGCGGCGAGTAGTCGTCCTCGTCCAGCGGCGGCACCAGCACCCCCCACGGCGTGTCCGGGTAGATATACGGCCCCTCCTCGAAGTCCCCGTTCTTCAGCATGTTATCTGCCAGGAACGGAGAGGAAGCAATGCTAGCTGCTGTGGACGGCAGCGCTAGTCTAGCTATACATATATATGTAGCCATTCCTCTTCTTACAATAATCTATGGATAGTATCGAGATTAATTCGTTTTGACTAGTGATTTGCGCGCGCGCGCCGACTACGGAATTTCGACAAAGAAACTCACTTGCTGAGTAAACTTGTATTGCAACATAACTTACCATCTCATTTTTCTAAAGGAACTTCGAGCGTCAATTTCATTAATCATATAAACCAATTATATTTTAAATTGTAGATTAAGGAATGGAATGAGTCTTAGACTATGGTGCTTCTCTCCGTTTTTACATTCTTTTTGTTTAAGGCATGTACTCACACCACAATACACACTCCAATCACATTTACATATTTTTCTCTGCATCAAACTAATTCTTTGATATAGCGTCAAAACGTTTCTTGACCATCCCCTTCATGTGGAAGGATCATATGAATAACAAATATAATGCCACTTGGAACATAGGTATGAAACATATTCAAATAACATTGTTAAGTATTTCTTCACAAGCACCAAAAGCATGAGAAACTTAAAATTTAAGGCATCAGCGCACAGTGATAGTGTTGCCTGATGGAAGAGGGATGGTCCACGCTCGAAGTGTTGCTACCATGCTTTCAATTTGGCATCCATCAGCAGAAGTGATAAAAGAAGTGTTGGTAATAGGGCTCCAAATCTGTTAGATGGCAGCTAGTCAAAGAAAAGAGCTGAGAAAATAACAACAGGTGATATTCCTTACATGAAAACTGTAGTTGTTTCAGTTCTGTGCACTACTAAACTATATGTACTTGTGTTCCAACAGTCAAGTGATTGAGAGCTGTTTCTGTCCCTTTGCAATTATAAACGGTGTACTACCAAATCTATTTAAATTTCATCGGAAATGTCCACCCCATACACAAAAGATGACCCTTACACTAAGATGCAGTTAAATCGCTAAAATCATAAAAAACAACTTAAATTTTGTGGTGAGCACAAACTTTTAATTTTCGCGTGCAAACTGCGAGCTATGATTCAAATGGGAAGTAGTATGTGATAACAGAGTATCTCACGAACTAATATTGAAGATAAAATTGTAGGCATCATAAACAATCAGCATGGCATGATGTGCATATTCATTTGTCGAACAAAATTACTGCTGAATTTTGTATACTCAGGGAAGATAGCACATTTACTCGTCATTAGAAATTAAACTATATTAAATCATTGCCTAACTTTAAAGAGATCCAATCAATTTAACTAATGGAAATCTGGAAGGTAATAGTTTCGTACCTTAGCTTGACTAAGAGAGATTAATTCTGTATCTTGCAAACAGTAGATGATTTTAACAGTGTGTATGGATCATGGAGGAAATTTGCAAATGTACAAAGCAGATGTAAATATGGTAGCCAAAGTAAACAGATGCTGGTCTGTGGTCTCTACATATTAAGAAAATGAATATAGCATATGCCTTTTGTTGAAAGAAGGTTTGATCAGATAATATATCTCAATAAGGCATCTACTAAGTATTTGATAGAGAATTATGACAACTGTGTGCCAATAATGAACCACCAGACATGTATGGCAATAATGAACCCCCAAACACTATAAAATCTACCTTAAGGTTCTTCCTCTGCCTCTGACCCTGCCTCCAAAAGATGTGCCCAGTGTTGAAAAAAGCCTATGCTTCATAACATGCATTTGATCAAGATTATTCCATGTTCAGTGCTACCTTTTAACTATACTAATATATGTCAAAGGAATTAAAATAGAAAAATTAACCCAACAACCAATGCACTTTCAGTATCCATATATCTCTAGAAACATCATGTCATGCACTAATTTCGTAAAAACAACATGGTAGGAGCAGTGATCAAATGGGTCCACAAAAAAAACAAAGATTAATAGATCTTAAGGTTTATTCTCCATTATGGACAAGACTAAGGGATAAATGTAATTTTGTAGCCTAGCCAATAGTACAGACATGTCATCACCCAGGCCAGTTCTTCTCAATACCATAAAAAGAAGATATTATTAGAGTAAGATCCACTTAAATTAAAAGGCAAGAGCAATTGAGCAGACTTTGGTGACCCAAATGGTATGTTAGAATGTGGTTAATTATTAAGAAGTGTATATAACAAAATATGGCCTGACAAAAGTGTGCCTATGAAAAATTTCTTTTCATTATGGTTGGACTCAATTTAAGACTGCACAGATACTATTGTTGCAAAATCACAAAAATACTTATCCCAAAATCATCAAAGATGACTGAGGCTATAAACAGTTAAATATTATAGAAAGTAAACCTAGTATTGAATGATTTTGTCGGTCCTTCAACCGATTTGGGAATCAAAAGGTAGTACAACAGTTAGCATTTGACAGCAAAGAAAGCTCAGCCCATGTCTATCAGAGTGAGGTAGTGAGAACAGCTAGCTACCATTTCTGATCTGTTATATTATGTGACAATCATGAGATGGAACATGACAACTAAAGTTAGGCAGAAAATGGTAACAGATGGGTCAAAAGCTAGGTGAACAATTTTTTTTTTCAGGACTTGAGGCATAGGTCAAACAATACACATGAAACACTTATGAAATTTCATGATTTGTCCAAACTGGCCTGCTAAAGTCAAACAACACATAACAATGTACTATGATGAATTATATAATGTTACATTACAAAAGGGAAGAAAATAGGCAATTTTGAAGATACTGAATTCCAAGAATCTGCAGCTGTATCTTCAATTGAATACTTGTATCTGCAATTGAATAATTATGTTATATTCCACAACTAAATTATATCTCATAAACACCTATATAACTAAACTTTTAGAACCTGCTAATATCCACACAACGGAATACACATTATAACTGACCATGCGCCAGCTATGTATAGGAGCAGCATAATGAAGCATGACTTGAATAGCAACTGAAATTAGCATATTTTGAACAGGTAAAACCCCAAGAAATCTACAACTATAGAAATTAGAAACTGGCCAATCAAATTAGGTAAGACCATTTTGAATCACTGATTCTGTGGTTGCTTAATTTTAGATTTGTTTTTTACATTACAAATCCATTTTACTTCAGTGATTGAAATAAGAACAGGGGAACAATATGTAAATACAAGGACATCGTGTTTTACAATAACTCGAATCACATGAACAGGCTGACCTGTTAATTAGATATAGACAGATGGTCAATGCACTGAACATGTGTAGTGTCTAACATGCACACACTGGAAGCCGTAATATTGGGTCTTACACTATTTCACTTTGCGGAGAAGGATAGCTGAATGAGTTCATAAGTTAAGAAAAATAAGTAATGTGCCACAATGTATCATTCTATTGAAACAAATAGACACTTTCTTGGTCAATTAACCAAACAGGTTGTGAGCGCTCACATAACATGAGAGAGATGAACATACCTAATGCAATCTTTTTATCTCTACATGGCAATGCAGGAGGGCATCGATGTTGCAACAGCTCATCTCCACCCAGCAATCTTTCTGTATCTACCAGATGACGAGGGAGTGCATCGATGTTGTAGCAGCTACCTTTGCATATCCACACACAGCAATTTTGCACACTGCCGACCTAGCTGCAGTCACTCATCCACCTTGTACTGCCGTTCTTGTGACTCAAGAAGTGACAGATTGCAGAAATCAAGTATGCAAATGCTGAAAATATGGGCACTGGTATTAGGGCAATACAAAACAGGACACCAAGAAAACAGGACGTTCTACCTTTTGTGCAGGCAATACAACAAGCAGGTGGTGTGTAGCAGAAGGAAAGGGGGGAACCGAACCACAATCGACGTAGATGAAATACAAATTGAAAAAAAGCTGAACTGTCAACCAAATAGATCAATAGATGCATCCAATTGAAGGAGTAAGAGAACCTCGGGAGTGAAGGGCTGGACCCAGGACTCGAGGAGGAAGAACGGCACCTGGAGAGCGCGGACTGCTGTGGAGAGGGAGACGACCGGTGCTCGAGCAGGCAACCAACTGAGAGTGCCGGTAGAGGCGATGCATCACCAGACTCGGCGCACGCAAGGCCGGGGGGAGCGACCCGCCGTAGGAGGAAGACGGCCTGCTGGGGCGGCTCGCACTAGGCTAGACCAGGAGAGCCGGCACGCCACGGACAGGAAGGCAGGCGGCGGGTGGAGCGACAGCCGCTGTGCCGTGGCAAGGCCGTGCCAGAAGGGGCGTCGGTGGAGCACCATGGGGAAGAGGTGGTCGGGGCAAAGTAGAAGCGGAGCGGCGGCGGGGGAACGATGCCTGGGCGACGTACGGAGCGGCGGAGTCATTTTTTTTTACTCGGGAGGGGCCGGCGGCGGCGCGACCGATGCTTCACGCCTGCGCCCGCGCTTACCGCCCGGCACCGGAGAGGCGGAAGGGGAGCCATCCGCAGCGCTTTGGGGGAGGCGGAGGGGCGCCAGCGGCGCGACGCGGCGCGGCGGTGGAGGTTGCGTTGGGACGGGCGGAGGGGGCCGACGCGGGTGCCCGCCGGCGGAGGGGAGTGGCGCAGAGGAGACGGAGAGGGAGAGGGAGGGACGAGCCAGAGGGAGCGATGGGGGCCGATGGGATAGGAACGGATGGTGTCGAGAAGCTTCTGGCCACTACCGAACCGACGGATAGTTTATGGACCTCGGGTATGATTTTCTGAAAGCATAAGGGTGTAAATGCAAAAGGACCGCGACCACTGCTGCATCCCTAGCGGTTGGATCACGATGGGACGACTGAAAATATTTATGCCGACGTAGAGCACGTGGGCGGCCGCCGGAGCCGCCCACTTTCATACCAAGGACTAGTGTTTGGCGCGCGCCCTGCGCGCGGGCGTATCACTTCAAAATTACATGTTGTGTAATGTCAAGAATAATAGCAATACTGATAAAAATTATGTTAGTTAAAAACTTGTATTATATATGATGGATACATAATTGTTGCACATACTACAAATCCATTTTACTTCAGTGATTGAAATAAGAACAGGGGAACAATATGTAAATACAAGGACATTGTGTTTTACAATAACTCGAATCACATGAACAGGCTGACCTGTTAATTAGATATAGACAGATGGTCAATGCACTGAACATGTGTAGTGTCTAACATGCACACACTGGAAGCCGTAATATTGGGTCTTACACTATTTCACTTTGCGGAGAAGGATAGCTGAATGAGTTCATAAGTTAAGAAAAATAAGTAATGTGCCACAATGTATCATTCTATTGAAACAAATAGACACTTTCTTGGTCAATTAACCAAACAGGTTGTGAGCGCTCACATAACATGAGTTAAAATAGTCTTTATACTATTTTATCACTATTAGTGTGCCTGAGCCGTGATCTTTGCTTTCTTTTCTGCTTTCCTCTAACTCTTTTTCTGTTTTTTTTTGACCTTTTGGGTTTCACCTCTAGCCTACCCCAACTAGCTTGGGACAAAAGGCTATGTTGTTGTTGTAAAAGGAACACTGCACATGATTTTTTTGCCAACCAGTAGTTAGGCATGCATAATTAAAGCAATGCCATTTGATATGAAACCAGGTGGATGGTAGAGTTCGGGTTTATACATATTTTAAAATTTCAAATTGAATACGAACTTTCATGGCAAATGGCTTGCATCGGGTGGTGCAGCATTGTGCCAGGAGTTTGACCTGGAGTCCTGGACCAACATGCATCACATGCTGCAGAAAGTGGTGCTCATTTTTTGTAATAAGAAAGAGATAGATAAAAGCGCCACTCAAACTCTTGCTGCAACATGCTCAAAATTTCAATTTAATGTAAGTTTCTATGGAGAACAGACATATCTCAATTTTTTTTGTCAAACCAGGCATATCTCAATTGCAATAGCTCATTAGACGACCTACTATTTTCTCAAATATGAACCATGGAAGAAGTATTTGAGGAATAAAAGAAATGAGCACTAACCAAATAGACAAGAGTTTCAATCATCCACGTAACTGTGTCGTCTAGGACAGAAAGCATAGCGAGTTGATTGCTGTCGCCACCTCAAATTGAACTTCATCAAAATAAAAGAGAGGTGGTACGTGGACAGAATTTTATCCAAAAATATCCTGTAATCAGATGAGTATTAAGGCAATGATATCTACAAAAAAAATAAGAGGAAATGCAAGTAGGTATGAGTTGCATTGTGTTACTTCAGATGCATTAACTTTATAGGAAGTAAGAATATATTTAAAAAGTTTCAGTGTTGTCTCTGTTCTTGTATGAGGTAGTTGGCATAAACAACAATTACTTAGAACAAGATGGTAGAAACTCATTACATCATGAGAAATAAACAGTAGGGAAGTGTTAATAGCCATTTCCATCAGCTGCATGCCAAACAGTTGAACCGCAAACTGGTGCTCGTGCAACTCCAGTTACTGGAATTTAAAAAGGTTCTCATGTGATCCTGTAGTAAAATAGACAGCATTGAGACCACAATTGTAAACTAATTTGCCAAAAGAAATAGTAAACCAGAGAATCAATCAAAGAATATGTGAGGTGCCAATGTATAGGTTGCAGCAATAATAGACAGAGGTCGACTAAAACAGTCAGTGACTAATTAAACCATGACTAATGAAATAGATAGGAATAATTTAAGGAGCTTATAATTTGATATTACAGAAAAATAGACAACGGTGAGGGCCACAACTTAAAATTATTCTGTCCAAAGAAACAGTGATGATAAACAAATCAATCAAAGTAAACGTGAGGTAGCACAGTATATGTAGAAAGACATAGAACGATGAACATCATTTGAGGAATTAAAAAAACCAAGCCCTCTGGAATAAATAGGAATGAAGTGAAATATGTAAGGATATAAAAGAAACGTGCACGAACGTAATGCAGTGATCAACATGACTGTGTCGCCTTGCACGGAAAGCACAACAGCTTGATTAATGCCACCATACCAAATTGAACTTAATCATATCACTGAGATGTGGTACAGATACAATTTAATCCTAAAAATTCTCAAAAATCAGTTGAGGAATAAGTCAATACTATCTTTGCTAGAACTAACAGTACAGTTATGTCGGTGAAAATTTATTTCTATAGACAATATATATAGGCATGTTGAAATAAGCTAAAAAATGACAGAAGAACACGAATACTGAACACAATATGAATGACATGATCTCAGCTACAAGGGAAACTTCTTTTGCAAGGGAAAATATGGCTTACCTCAACTGTAATAGTATTGTTTGAACATACTGAACTTTGGATATGGACTGGTTGAACAACCATATATCGGATTTGATAGTATCCACCAACATAAAACCATGTGTTCCTGTAAGAGAGGAGAGATGTTTTCTTTTTTTTCAATCTCATGAGAAAGTGGATCGTCTGAAGTTTTTAGAGGCTTGTTGGTTTTAACTCATTGAATGAAAGTCGATTTTTTCTGCAGATATCAAGAAGACAATAATTGTTGAGACAACAGTATTCAAAATCCGTGTGTGGTCGGTATTCCATTCTTGTAAGATAGAAACAAAGTTATCTAAATAACAAAGCTTTGTTACACAATCGCTCAAGATTCAGTAGTAGGCATCACCAATCAAGCTTAGAATCATGAAACAAAGAAATTAAGGCACCTGTCTTCACATAAGTAGTGAATTATGATAAATTGGGTTTCCTAGCTAGCAGAATACGAAAAGCAATTGAAAGGAGAACATTGCATTTTCATGTACCAAGATGGATGGTGTAAAAATCCTTAAACACGGACCAAAGAAGAAAAAAGAAAGTGGGTTGAAATCAAATTACCTTGCCGGGATGCCCATTTGCCTCCTACGTAGTGCTGCCACTGCTGGCAGCCTGCCTCTGATGTCTGTGCCCGCGTGTGGCGTGGTCATACTGCTTGGTGCTCGGTGCTCACTGTGCCTCCGCCGCTGCAGTATAGCTGCAGGAGGTCGCCCCTAGTCGCGCAATCACCAAAAGAAGAGAGGTTAGCCATGAATTGGATCTTAGCAGAAATATTTTGGGGAAGAACAAAATTAGAATTTGATGCACAAGGGAGCAGAAAAGACGAATCAATTTAGGCTACGGCATATTTTATCCAGTTTATTTGAGTTGGGAAGAGGTGGCACCTGTGCTCCTCATGGAGATCTGAGACGAGCAGGTCGTAGCGTAGGATGGTAAAAGGGATCCGCGCTTCCTCCTCTGACTCTGACCCGGGCAAGCTGTGTGACCTGCGGTGTGCGCCTACCGTCTGCTAGCACGCCGCCACCCTTCGCCCTCAGTTGTCCGCCCCGCCTGCGACCGCCCACGTGCTGTAGCTGCAGGCGCCCCCGTCCACTCGCATGCCACCGCCTGAAAGGGAGACGGCTGGAGGCTGCATTGCAGCAGGACCCTGCAAACAGCTGCACGGAGGGGAAGATGAGAGTAGCAACAGATTACCAAGAGCACGGAACGGGAAGCTCAGCAAGCAATGGATGAACGGGTCATTCGAAGGCAGCAGAAGATTGTCGAATCTTTCAAAGAAGCAAAGAAAGCACACAGAACAGTACTAAAATAAAATAGATGGGAAAAAATCAAGAGCAGTACGGCTGGGGTGGAGAAGGAGAACACGCATTATCAGAGCTACAGCAACACGCAGCAGAACTGAAACGAAATAGCTCGAAAAAAAATTAAGACAGCAGAATGGCTGAGGTAGAGAAGGGAAACATGCAGTATCATCAGAGCAGCAGCAACTTCAATGAGAAAAATAAATCAGCACAGCATCAGCAACTCTCGGGGAAAAAAAGAAAAATTTCAGCTCCAGAAGGAAGAAGCCACGAAAATCAATAAGGATAGGGGGCAAAGAAATCGCCATGGACAGAGAACAAAAAATCAACAGGCGCAGCTCTGGATGAGGGAGGGGAGCAGCAGCACCTCAGATCTGGAAGGGAAAAATAAAAAAGTCACAAAGAAGATCAAGAACACAGAGAACCAAGCTTAGATCTGAAGAGGAAAACGGGAAATCAAAGGGAAAGAAAACCACGCAGGATTCACAGATCTTCCATGGCAACCATCTTTAGAAAAGCAAGAAATAAATAGGAAGAACGAAAAGGAACCAGAAGCAGAAGGAAGAAACCACGAAAATCAGTGGAAGAAGGGGAAAAGAAATCACCATGGACCAAGAACAAAAATGAGCAGCCGCAGCTCTGGGTGAGACAGGGGGAAAATGAGCAGCCGCAGCAGTATCTCACATCGGAAGGGGAAAAATAAAAAAAATCACAGAGAAGAAAAAGAACAGAGAGAACCAAGGCCAGATCGGAAGAGAAAAAAAAGAAAACCACTGAAAGAAAAACAAACCAACAAAAAGAAAAAGAGGAAGAAAAACGCCATGCTGCTTTTCGTTTCATGACGACCAGCAACTCGCCATCCGCACGCGTTGCCGCACCAGACAACGACGGGAAAATCTACAAGAGAAACACATATGGCAAGGAGCACGCTGCTTTTTTTTCAAGGCCACCAACAACTCGGCATCCGCATGCACTGCAGCAGAAGACAACGACAGGGAAATCTACACGGGACATGGGCGTACAGCAGAAACACGAGGAAGCACGAGGTAAATTCATATGGCAGGAAGCTTCAGGAAGAAGAAGGGGAAGAAGACCAAGCTATCGATGGGACGCAGGCGGAAGGGAGAAGAGGAAGCAGCTGTCGGTGAGGCGTATTTTTTATTTAGGCCGCCGTAAATGTAGCTCTTCGGGAGGCTTCGTACATATAAAACGACGACACGTATGCATAGAGAAGACGATGCGCCACGGTAAAACGAGGGCCGCCGGATAAAAATCAAATGGAGTTAATTTTTTTCACTGACGTGGATAACCTCCTCAGCCGCCGGACCCGCCCCTTTCATAAGGAGAGATATATATATTATATATATTATATTATATTATATTATTATATTACTAGTGATTTGCGCGCGCTTGCCCGCGCACGCGTGGGGAGGGGCATATACAACATAGTTTTGCTATTTCAGATTTTAGATTAGAATAGAATATAACACAAAGACAATTTGTTAGAGGACATAAGATTCGTTATATGTTTTTTGTGAGGAAAAAAAGTTGGTGGCAAATATATAGTCCAAACATAGTTTGTAGGAATACATAATTTAGGGTGGATAAGTACTGAATTATACAAACCCTTCACTCTATTATATACTACTATATTAGCAATTCAGTACTAAAGCCATCCCGAACGTGATTTGTTGCCGTATAACACTTGATCGGTACCTTTAGCTGTATCTCACACGCATCCTGACTGAAGTGGAACAACAAGCTTTAGAGCTCACTGCAATAAGATAAGAAAAGAACGGAAGAAAATGTGATGTTCCTCGCAAAGAAAAGGCTACCAAAGTTGCCAAAGACAATGCAACAATTCCCCCATGAGAACTGAAGAAAACTTTGTTTTTGCACAGATGTGCAGAGACCATGCATCTTCAGAACATACAAAACGCAGCAGCACACCAAGTCCTACACCTCTAAGAGGTTCACCAAGAGAGTGGTGACAAAGCTGCATCTAAAAAACATGTCATCCTTGGTTCCTGCAAGAGCGGCATCAGAAAGGTGCAAAGGAAGACAAGAGCAGAAAGCATGATGGTCATGTGGTTGAGCACCAAAACTAAACCACTAGGGAGTATTTGGCTGGGCAGAATTGCAGAACTATGATTGATTGCAAGATGAGAGAGCCAAACTTTAGAAGTAGAAATATCAGCTTCAGTTTCAGTACTACTGTTATTTTCAGTTTAACATCCATTATCCAGAGTGATGAAGGAAAATGGTTTCGTGATGTTATAGGGCAGCTGGCACAAAGGAAAGAACTTGAAAACTAACAGCATATGGGGATTCCATGTATGAAACTTATGGGCATTTTAGATTTATGCAGTAATGAGCTGAAGCACTTGTACTCAATCAATTAAACAAATGGAAATTTGGAAGGTAGATAGTGTCATACCTCAGTTTGACTGAGAGAGAAATTGATTCTTGGTCTTACAAACAGTACATGGTTATATCAGTGTATGCCATATGAGCGAGATTTCACAATTAATAGATGAATATGAAATTAGAAAAAAATTGAAGGGAAACTAAATAGAATGAAACACAAATAGACGTTAAAAAATAGAAATGCAATCGTAAGAAAAGAATTTCCATTTGCTTCTAAAACATCAACCTACCAGATGAACCATGATCCTTGGTAGCTGGAAATCGATTATAACCCAACTTCTATATGCATCATTCACATTCTTTTTCCTCAGCTTCTCCAAACCTACTAGGCAATGTCCCTAACATGTTTCGGAATTTGGTGTCATTTATCAAAGTAAAGAAGATCATGTGATGAATCTAGATTTACAGACTGGTACAGATTTGATAACTAAGATGACTCTGCATATAAAATGGTAACATGTTAAGTGCAGATCATTTTTACCAACAAATGATTTTGGTATAAAATATGGAAATGCAGAAAATGTGTTAGCAATCCCATGTATTCTTCAAAGAAACAGAATACATCTCATATCTTATAATGAAGTACAGAAGATGCTATCCAGTCTGGCAGAGAGGAAGGCAATCAGCCTGCTTGGTTGAGCTGACTGCAGCTGCACTGCAGCTACGGCTGCAGCAGCCAGCCACCTGTTGCAGTAGTAGAAGCTCAGTTGCAGCTAGCCGGCAGCCAATTCTGATGGACAACAATTCTAAAACACGTGTTCTAGCTGTGCAGCTGAGGGGCTGGATCCTAGAGTGTGCAACTGCAGCTGCACCCTCAGCATCAATGAGCACAATCGATCACTCTGAATTTCAACGCTCAAGTTTCACCCAATGATCAAGTTTTGCCAAATATAAAATATACTGCATCTTACAATGAATTTTAACGTATTTTTTCAGTAACAAATAACATGATAAAATGTTGGTATAGGCGGATAACACAAATGGAAAATCGACCTATTTGATATTTAATTAGTATGAACTTTATTTCCTTGTAATAAAAAATAAAAGCTTAGGCTTATAGTAGAACAAATAGATACCTCATCAATGCTGCAAGCTCTATAGAATACTACGAAGCAAGAAGGATGCGAATAAAATTACCAAAATTCCGTCCGGAAGATTGAAGTCACATTAGTCGTTGTCCTGTCAACACCAATCACTAAGATTTAATCATGAAGAGAAACAATGGACAGGGCCATTGCACAATTTGGCAGGAGTAGCAGTCTAGCAGAGTAAGAAGTCCAATGTACAAAACAGTGGAAGAAGTAGAACCAAGCAAATATGCTAACCTCGCTTCACATCTGGCAAAGTAATGCAGTTCCCCTCTAGTCACTACCTTAGAAAAAAGTAGTAAGAAAATGGCATTATAGCCAACCAGACAGAGAAGCAGATCTAAAATGCAAAGGGATTTAAGAGGTAGAAGTTCCTTACTTAAACTATTTTCATCTTGTTCTGCCTTACGTGGATGCACCAATAGTAGGTGAAACTGGGCATAAGACTGACATTCTAGATCTAAAGAAGGTGAAAAATCTATAGCTATATGTTTACCTTTTTGCACATGGAGGCATTTTCTTTGGCAACTATCAGGCAACAAAACTACCTGTAGCGTAGCACATTAACAACCATATTATGAACTGTAGAGTAGGTGGCTGCTCATATGTCCAAAACTCTAGATAACCATATATATATATGGTCCAAGAAGGTAGCATAAATCTATTGACAAAATTTTAGAAGAAACTTCTACACTGCAACAAAACTGTGAGCCATACCATATATAGGAAATGTGGGGAGAACAAAATTCAATCGAAGATGATAAGAGAAAAAAGAGATACACTCACATACAAATTATGGACTTATCACTTGAATGCTTGTATGTTTTTCCTCCAATTAAAGGTGATAGGCTGATAGAAACATCTCACTTTTTGGTGGCCGTCACTTGCATCTGCCTAGGTAACCTCTGCATCGAAGGAAAATAATCCAAGCTTAGTTATGAATACAAGCAAAGGATTAAACACAAAAGTATTATAGAGCTATTATCTGGGTAACTGAACTTTAGATCATTGTAGCACAGCTGTAAAGGAGTACTACTTACGAACTCAAGAATGATCATTTTTTTTGGTTAAGCAACCAAAATCCCTTTTCTCTGCCAAGAACAAAGCCAATACACTGATGCTATCATTATGGTTTATGATTCGTTTTGATTCTGCCAAGTCCCATTTTAGCTTAGATGCTGTGAATACAGTTTTTTAGGCAAATTTATTCACTGAAGACATGGAAAAAAAGCTATGTTTTCTTTCCAAATTATAAGACTTGGGTTTGTTTCTAGCTCTAGTTCCAATGTTCAACCATTTATTAACCTACAACTTGATGGTCTAATTTTCAGCTCAGACAGAGGCACCCCTGCTCTCTATTTGTGCAGCACACTCTTTATCTTCTCATCTTGGCGTCCAATAACATGATGCCAAAGATTCAGTTGATCCATCCTATTGCATCAGTAGAAGACATAAAACTGATCTAATCAGTGCAAAACAAAAAACTAATTAGGTAATTAGGTAAAACAAAAGGCATCATCGGCAATTAGGTAACAAGATAACAGTCATGGAAAGCTAATTAAATCTATGTTGGGCTATACTTGAATCATTGTACAATGCAAACTAATGCAACCAATGAAGGTAGATGAAGAAATCTGAACCGGGAGAGGATCAGGCTTGCCGTTGATGTGGCAATCCGTTCATTAACATGTCGGTGCCCAAAGTCTCCTCTTGAGCATTCCATCAAACACCTTGCAAGCTATAGGCATGGCATGTGCACTTGGACACTGAAGATGCGAGGAGCATCAGGTGGGGTATAAGAAAGATAGGAAGAAGATGCAGAAGGGGAACAATGATAATGGGACGAGCTCACTAACGCATTACTCCACCCTTTGGTCAACATACGGTTGCAGGCCCCCTGCAACTACCATGGTTCTGGCACAGCCATGGCCCCTTCGTCGGATGGTTTCCCAACTCCTCTAGAGGCCAGCCATGCTCTCTCGCTTCTCCTCGGCCGCGTCAGGAAGCCACGGTCGGTGGTTGGCCTGCACCGTGGGTGATGGCTGAGGTGAGCAGTGGGGACGATGTGGGGTGCTGCACCGTGCCTGATGCTTGGGGGTGAGCAGCAAAACGTCAAGGAAGTGCCCTGCACCATCATTAGAACAAAGCAGAGAACCAAATCGAATACCCACACAGACAACAGATAAGTGAAGAAGAAAGCGATAGGAAGAAGAAAGAGAGGGGCTGTCGACGTCCATACGGCCGCTGCCGCCATTGCCACCGCCCGTCGCGGCCGTCACCGCCACCACACGTGTAGCCGTGGTCGCCCGCGCAGCCGCTGCCGCCATCGCCGCCGGCCACCGCAGGCACGGCCATCACTGACTCGTTGTCGCCACCCTCATGGCTACGGTCGCCCATACGGCCGCTCCCGCCATCGCCGTCGGCCACCGCGAGCGCGGCCATCGCTTTCACCACCCCCGTGGCCGCGGTCGCCCGCACGGCCGCCCTAGGGCGAGGGGAAGCGGGTCCCGGCTGCACCGCCGCCGCATCCGGGCCGCCCGCCGCGCCGCGCCGCTCGCGCACCACTGCACCTCGCCGTCTCTCGCACCACAGTAGCCCGGCCGCCCGCAACACCGCCTGCGCCGCCGCGCTGGCTAGAGGGGCGGTGGAGAGTGGAGAGCGCGAGTGGAGGCAGAGGGTGGGAAGCACGAGGGGAAGCTGAGGGTGGGGAGGGAGGGGGAAGCGCCGGCGAGCCAGGAGGGCGGGAAGGGCGGCAGCGGCTGGGCGCGTGTGACAGCCTGGCGAAGGGGAGACAGTCCTATTATTATTATTATTATTATATTATACCCTTGGTGCGCTGTGGAGGCTGGAGAGTCTTGATGGCGAACGAGTCGAGGAGGGGTCCGCAGGCCGCGTCGTCCGTGACGCCGGGGTTGTGGACGATGAGCGTCACGACGCTGGCCGTGGCCTGAAAGGCCCAGGAGTAGGAGTCCCAGCCGGTGCTGGTGTACACCGTCTGGATGGGGAGCACGTCCGACTCCGGCGCGACCGTCACGTTGAGCTGCTCGGCCTGGGCGCAGGTGCGCGCCGCGCTGAACGTGACGGCGTAGCGCGCGCCCGGCGCCACGGCGAGCCGCTGCTGGACGAAGGCCTCGTTGCCCAGCCGCACGGCGTATGCGCCCTCCGGCACCGCGAGGATCATGTCCCCTTGCTTCTGGCCGGAGCCGATGTACTCGACGAACCCGGAGATCTCCCAGTGCGGGATCGCGAAGCGCCCCGTCACCCTCGTTCCGTTGAGCTGCGACCTGGGCGGCGACTCCTCGAAGTTGCCGTTAGGCAACAGGCCTGGGCAGAGCAGGCAGCGTTAGAACATTGTTCAGAACTCATTCGTGTGCACGAGACTGG
Organism: Echinochloa crus-galli; assembly: GCA_900205405.1. Classification (NCBI taxonomy): domain Eukaryota; kingdom Viridiplantae; phylum Streptophyta; class Magnoliopsida; order Poales; family Poaceae; genus Echinochloa; species Echinochloa crus-galli. The sequence goes on along the minus strand of OAMR01000183.1, from coordinate 839,884 downwards.
AAGCAACGTGCCTGTCGTGCACAAGTGTAGGGTCATCAGAAATCGATCGTGCAGCTGCGGAGACACGTCCTGTTTGTTTATCCAAAACTGAAAATGAGTTTATGAAAGGGACTGCAGAGTGTGCGAGGCTCTCACCGTCCGGGATGGCCGTGGTAGCTCGAGCAGACACAAGGCATGCGAGCAAGAACAGGGCAGCGCAACGGGCGTTCTGCGCCATCTCCAATTCCCTTCTCATCAGCCGCCTTCACCGGCTGAAGAAGTACTCTGAACACTCCAGTACTGTGCTCCCGTTTCCAGATATAGAGGAGATGTCACATCAGCAAAAACACCTTCCATAGTATGTCACATCAGCAAAAACACCTTACAAAACCACGTAGGGGGTCATTTTAGACGTTTTCAAATAGTCAGAGTGTTCAATATCTACCTTTATAGTTTAGAGGGTTAAGTAGATGAACCTCAATACTGCATGATGTATCAAATCTACATGAGTGTCCAATATCTACTATGTTGGGGGTTAAGTAGACGAACCTCAACACTACACGAGGTTAAGTAGATTTATTCTGAATAACAAAGAGCATCAATTATGGTGAAATGGGCAACAATATAAAACCAATATTCTTCCAAAACCATAGGTTGAGGTCTAAGAAAAACTTAGCAGACCTGTAGTTTCTAAGATGGTATATTTGTCAAAGAAGATGAAAATTGTTGAATATGCACCCAAAAATTGCCATTTTCATATCAATTAGACTATAACGAGTTTTATCTTAGCTTTTGCGAAAAAAAACATCAAGACATGAACTATGGATGTGCCAAACTCTACTTTAGAATTTATTTTAGATATACATTTTGACGAGTTTTCGTCATTTTACAGTCATTTAGCAATTTTCAATTATTTTTTAATCCGTGGATGACGATGGTGATGAGGACATCTTCCTCCACTATTACCCGTTGGCAAAGACGCAACAAAATGGGCCAGGCCCAGTTGTAGTCGGCGGCGATCGTGTGAGCCTCTGAATAATCCCACCTTGCTTAGCTAGGGAGGAGGAAGCCACCTTAAAAGGGAGAGCCACCCTTCCCCTATCAGACTAGTCTTTTGGGGCGATTGGGCCTTTCCTCGAGGGGTGCGTCGGAGGGCGGTGCTAAGATTGCTAAGGCGCAACAGGAGGGCCCTAGTGGCGTTGTAGCCGGATCGGTGCGTCGAGCTTTTCATCCTATCCTATCTGGGCCGGACTCATTAGATGCTGTTGCGATGAACAATGCTTACAAAATAAAAAAGGAGTACTTATTTGTCTAGCCACGTGATCCAAATGTTTCTCATTTTTACCGCTAGATTTAAATAGCCACTTAATAGCGTTGGACATGCGTGTTTATAGCACTTCTCTTTCATTTGAGGTTTGAGTGATTTCATATAAAAGAAGTTCAATTTCCTCAAACATGAGAGCAGTCTTGTACTCCGAAACATGGCACTATGTACAACCACAAGGAAGCGCATATACACGGGGGCTGCTACAGCAAGTCTGAATCCCAAACTGTCCATCTTCTTGTTCTGAGCGCATCCGCTGGTGCTGCTGGTGGTACGAGCTGTGGTTTACACCGAGAAAGAAGTACATGCATTTCGCTCAAGAAAAAAAAAGGTAAACAAAGGAGCAAGTACTTGTATATTGCCGTGCAATCTTCACAACTTTGATTAACCCCAATAATTCAAGCACACTCACATCAGCCGTTCTCATTAATCAATGAATGGAAGTATGGAACCTGTCCGTAGTACATCACAGAAGCAAGCGGCGAGCAGGATGCTTCCGGGTGCACACGAGCGCGACGTCGTCGACGACGGGCCCACAGAGCGTGCCGTCGGGCTTCATATTGTAGGTCATGCTGACAAACACCACCCGCGTCTGTTTGGCGATCGCCGTGAACTCGAGCACGCCGCGCGTGTGCCCGTCCTTGCCCTCCGATTGGTACGGCATCCTTACGCTCCCCCGCGCCGCGTACGCCTGGACGGCCAGGGCGCCCACGCAGCCATCGCCGGCGTTCCCGGCGGAGAACTCCAACCTGTACGGCAGCCCGGGCACGGTGCTCACGTCCTGCGCCAGCGCGGTCTCCATGCCGGACACAAGCTCCACGGCGTGGGCGCCGCTCGGCACGGCGTAGTGCGCCGCGTCCACGTACTTGACGGACTTGGTTGTTGACAGGATCATCCATGGAGACAGCGGCGAGTAGTCGTCCTCGTCCATGGGCGGCACCAGCACCCCCCACGCCGTGTCGGGGAAGATGTACGGCCCCTCCTCGAAGTCCCCGTTCTTCAGCATGTTATCTGTCAGGAACCGAGACAAGTTTCAGCATTTCGTTTCTTAGAACACGCGTGGATTTTGAATAGTGAAGCAACTGGCATTCATAGAGAAGCTTAAACTTTGGGGAAGTTACGAATCTATACCCTTGGTGCGCTGTGGAGGCTGGAGAGTCTTGATGGCGAACGAGTCGAGGAGGGGGCCGCAGGCGGCGTCGTCGGTGACGCCGGGGTTGTGGACGATGAGCGTCACGGCGCTGCGCCTGGCCCTGAACGCCCAGGAGTAGGAGTCCCAGCCGTTGCTGGTGTAGACCGTCTGGATCGGGAGCACGTCGGACTCGGGGTCGACCGTGACGTTGAGCTGCTCGGCCTGGGCGCAGGTGCGCGCCGCGCTGAAGGTGACGGAGTAGCGCGCGCCCCGCGCCACGGCGAGCCGCTGCTGGATGGAGGCCTCGTTGCCCAGCCGCACGGCGTAGGAGCCCTCCGGCACCGCGAGGATCATGTCCCCCTGCTTCTGGCCGGACCCGATGTACTCGACGAACCCGGAGATCTCCCAGTGCGGGATCGCGTAGCGCCCCGTCACCCTCGTCCCGTCGAGCTGCGACTTGGCCGGCGCCTCCTCGAAGTTGCCATTGGGAAGCAGGCCTGGGCAGAGCAGGCACCAGGCAGCATGAGTTCATTGTTCACAACTGATTCGTGTGTGACACTGTGACAGTGTGACACAGCACGAGACTAGGGAGTCACGTTCCTGCCATGATAGACCTTGAACAAACCCGTCGTCAGAGATCGATGGTTCAGCTCCTGAGACATCCTGTCTGTTTATGTTTATCCAAAATTGAAAAGGAGCTTACGAAAGACAGTACCAGACTCCAGAGTGTGCAAGCACTCACCGTCAGGGATGGCCGTAGCCGCTCGAGCAGACAACAAGCAGGCGAGTAAGAACAGAGCAGCGCGACGGGCGTTCTGCACCATCTCCCCTCTCGTCAGCCGTCTTCTCCGGCTGAAGAAGTACTCTGAACACTCAAGTTGTTTGCTCCAGATTCCAGATATAGAGGAGACGTGCTCGTGAAATGTCGTCCCCCGAGGCTGGATAAATCATGTACAAGTTGCAGCCTTCAGGACGACATTAGGAAGCTGAGCGGAACGCGCGCCGGATCAAGATGGTTATCAGGGCATCCTTCGTCCTCGGGTGCGGTGTTGTGGTGCACTCACCGGACGGGTGGTGACTGGGGATGGCGCGGCTAGCCTGCGCCTGCCGCCTGCTTCGGCTCACATGGACCTAGGAGTAATTTAGTTTGTGAGGCCATTAAAAGCTTCTTCGGGGTCCCCAAAATCACCCAACGAGCAAGTTTTGGGCTTGCTGCCTTCGGCCGGGATCAGGCCTTACGGTGGTAGCAACTACAGCTAGGACAGATTGGCCCGAGTAGAGAAATGGGCCATATTATTGCTACTGATCAAATGGGCGACGATTCAAATCAAAACAATAAAAATCCATTTAAAAGCATAGATTGGAGTTTCTAAAAAACAGAAAACTTGGCACATCCATGTTCCATGCGATTATATAATTTTTCTCTATTGGATGACAAACGTGCATATTTACTTGGAAACTGTATATCGAGAATAAACTATGAATGTGACAAATTTTATTTTTCAAAAATATTAAAATACAGTAAGTGTTTAGATGAGTCTTCACCATTTACAGTCGTTTGGCCATTTTCAATAGAGGAGATTTCTTATAAAGAAATAAACAAAAGAAGAATGCTGCTGTGGGCGAATCTATCTTCCATTCCTTTTTTTTTGCTCCAAGAAACCATTATAATCAAATAAACTGTGCTTAACTCAAGTTCGAAACCACTTTCCACAACAACACCCAGGAGCCTGCAAAAAAGGGGAAGGTTTCATCTGAAAACTAACGTCATTGGTTAGATAATCACAATTTGGACGCCGAATGATAGAGCTCAAAATACTCCATGGCAGTCCGGTTGAATGACCAGTCCTGCTCCATGACTCTCTTGCAGAGGGAGTGGAACCAGCTCCGGGCGTCGAACCAAGCGGAGATTGCCCTGTTAAAGGCAAACTCAACACCGCGGCTGTCAGCTCCATCGAAGCTAAAACCGTTTGGCTCAAGATCTCGTGTCTGGGCCTGTTCCTTGTCATTGTTCACATCAAAGACTGTGTCATAGAGCCCTCCAGTTTTCTACACAATAGGAATGGCTTCACACCGCATGGCAACTAGGTGAGTTAAACCACAAGGCTCAAATATAGATGGAACTAGAATGAAGTCAGACCCGACATATATCAGATGATTAAACACAGTCTCACTCGGCCATGGTTTACACCATGGAGAGTATTTGCCAAGTTCACAAGATCACCTTGGATTCCAGGGTCTGGGCCGAACCAAGCAAAACCACCTGTCCGTTCCGTTCAAGTATTTGATGAATTGCGTGCTTGATGAGGTGGATTTCCTTCTGGGCTGTCAAGCGAGTGATGATTCCAACAATGGGCACATCATTTTGTTGTAACCCAAGTTTGTGTTAAAAGGCCTTCTTTGCAGCACTCTTGCCTTCAACAACTTTCTCAGAAGTGTAATGGACCGGAATAAAGTTGTCACTGTATGGATCCCAGATATCTGGATCAATCCAGTTGAGAATGCCATAGAATTTTCCAAGATGAGGAGCAATTGCACCATGACCTGACACTTCCCTTGAATATGTATCAGAGATAGTTGTGGCTTTATCATAGTATTTCATTGTTTTGCCAATGTAATGTGCTCCAAATTCAAGATTGAGGATGGTAAATACCACCCGTGCATTTGACAAACTAGATTGTGCATAGTTTTCCTTGTATAGCCAGGCCACACGAGCACTTGACCAACCATGGCAATGTAGCATATGCAGAGAAGATCCACTCTGAAGGAGATACTCTAGAGCGGAATGACAGAAGAAGCCAAATCGGCGATCATCATTCCTTCCGTATACACATCGACTCCAAATATCTCATTTTGAGGTTTCAAGAAGTAAACACAGAGGTCTTCGACTAGTCCACACCATACTTTTATTTCGGGACCACCAAAGAAAAACTTTGATGTACATGTAAATTCTTCACATTGCTTAGATTCAAGCAATCATGCTTTGGAATTATACCTCAACATTGTGTCCTAAAGCTTGGACAACGCGTGAAAGACTAGTAACAACGTCAGCAAGACCTCCAACCTTTGCAATGGGAGCCATCTCAACATCAATGTGGACTATACGCATAGGAGGTTCCTTTGCGACGGAACCAGAAACTAGAATATGGTACTCCAACCCTTTCCTATTATCATAAATTCCACCTTCTTCCAACTCCAAGAAAACAAAATCCAACATATAGGCATCTTGTGGCACGTTAATTGTTGCTTTTAAGTGTGCACCATTTTCTGCTTTTACCATCTTCTGTGGTGGCAACACACCACCTGGATGCATCCAACGGTTAAAGGAACATCGAAACCATACCTCCGGCTTTCCAGTTAGCATTGTATTAGAAGGATTGTAAAACACATCAACCGTGGTTCCAGCACGTATTTCAATTGGTTCAGTATAAACAATGTGTTTTTGAGAAACCAGAAACATTTTCATAGCCTTTTTTTTTCATCTCACCTTTCCTTTTTGCAGTTCTCTCAGCCTTTCTTTTAATAGTCTTGTGCCTTTCTCTCCTCCCTTGTTGAAGCCTTGTATAGATAATATGTTCTTCTTCCACCCAATACTCTTCCTCAGTCATGTTATTCAGAAGGATAGCAAGACAATTTTGTCTTGCATTGTTGTCATAATTTCTTGCATTCCCTGGCGGACCATCAGCAAAAACCCAGTCCAAAACATATGTTCTTTCAGATAGGACAACATCTACATACCACCAATCACCATCTTTGTCATCAAGACGAACAAGTCTTTTAGAAAAAGAGACACCATCAATCCAATTATTGTAGCCCCCATGCATCCAAATCCTAGTACTATGAACAAGTGGCCTCGAATTTCTGTTATAATACAATCTAACAACACCGGAATAAAGTTGTCACTGTATGGATCCCAGATATCTGGATCAATCCCGTTGAGAATGCCATAGAATTTTCCAAGATGAGGAGCAATTGCACCATGACCTGACACTTCCCTTGAATATGTATCAGAGATAGTTGTGGCTTTATCATAGTATTTCATTGTTTTGCCAATGTAATGTGCTCCAAATTCAAGATTGAGGATGGTAAATACCACCCGTGCATTTGACAAACTAGATTGTGCATAGTTTTCCTTGTATAGCCAGGCCACACGAGCACTTGACCAACCATGGCAATGTAGCATATGCAGAGAAGATCCACTCTGAAGGAGATACTCTAGAGCGGAATGACAGAAGAAGCCAAATCGGCGATCATCATTCCTTCCGTATACACATCGACTCCAAATATCTCATTTTGAGGTTTCAAGAAGTAAACACAGAGGTCTTCGACTAGTCCACACCATACTTTTATTTCGGGACCACCAAAGAAAAACTTTGATGTACATGTAAATTCTTCACATTGCTTAGATTCAAGCAATCATGCTTTGGAATTATACCTCAACATTGTGTCCTAAAGCTTGGACAACGCGTGAAAGACTAGTAACAACGTCAGCAAGACCTCCAACCTTTGCAATGGGAGCCATCTCAACATCAATGTGGACTATACGCATAGGAGGTTCCTTTGCGACGGAACCAGAAACTAGAATATGGTACTCCAACCCTTTCCTATTATCATAAATTCCACCTTCTTCCAACTCCAAGAAAACAAAATCCAACATATAGGCATCTTGTGGCACGTTAATTGTTGCTTTTAAGTGTGCACCATTTTCTGCTTTTACCATCTTCTGTGGTGGCAACACACCACCTGGATGCATCCAACGGTTAAAGGAACATCGAAACCATACCTCCGGCTTTCCAGTTAGCATTGTATTAGAAGGATTGTAAAACACATCAACCGTGGTTCCAGCACGTATTTCAATTGGTTCAGTATAAACAATGTGTTTTTGAGAAACCAGAAACATTTTCATAGCCTTTTTTTTTCATCTCACCTTTCCTTTTTGCAGTTCTCTCAGCCTTTCTTTTAATAGTCTTGTGCCTTTCTCTCCTCCCTTGTTGAAGCCTTGTATAGATAATATGTTCTTCTTCCACCCAATACTCTTCCTCAGTCATGTTATTCAGAAGGATAGCAAGACAATTTTGTCTTGCATTGTTGTCATAATTTCTTGCATTCCCTGGCGGACCATCAGCAAAAACCCAGTCCAAAACATATGTTCTTTCAGATAGGACAACATCTACATACCACCAATCACCATCTTTGTCATCAAGACGAACAAGTCTTTTAGAAAAAGAGACACCATCAATCCAATTATTGTAGCCCCCATGCATCCAAATCCTAGTACTATGAACAAGTGGCCTCGAATTTCTGTTATAATACAATCTAACAACAACCCCTTGTCTAGTTACAACAGGCTCTATGTACCACAAATTATCAATAGATTGCTAGGCTAAACCCAATACATTATGCAATTTATTCTTCTTCACCTCAACCTCAGCGCTTGCTTGTGCCTAGTCAGCTTCATTTGCTGCCCTTTCTTCCTCCCTTTGCAGCTGCTCTTCAACCTATCTCCTCGTGCCAGCTTCTTCAATGGCATGCCTTTCAAGTTCCCTTTTCTTTTCTTCAACCAAGAAACCCTCAAACAAATGTTCATCCATGGTGCTTCTTATATGTATCATAAAATCATTACTGCCATTATTTTCATATACTGTGTGTCCATTAAAGAACACAAAATCTAATCTATATGCCTGCTTTGGAATGTACAGTTTGCAGCACCACCTGTCCCATCCTAGTGCACTCATGTGCAATTTTTCAGTGAAAAAACTCCACTTTCACCCATTGAATGCTCCTTTGATGAGTATGTCAGGCTCATTGGCCAAAGTTTATAAATAAGATTGAAATAGAGATCGATAGTTGAATCAACTTTCAATACTTCTGGAAAAACTAAAAGTTTGCTTCCCAGTGAATAATTTTTTTCAGCAAGTTCTCGAAGCATCCTCTGTTGTGTTTGTGGATCCACGTCATCTTGAGGTAACTCCTAGATATATTATTCAACAAAAATAGATGCCTCATCAACTTCATAGTGTTCTTCATCCTTAGTTATCCGCAATTCATCTTTAGCCCATGAACTATCTTTTTCGGATAGCAGAAGAAGAAATTCAGCCTCGCTCGTTGAGATCCTTTCCTCAGTCACAATCCATTGTTCTTCATCAACTCTTATGCTCTTCTGCTCTTCAGTCATCTCAAGACGTTCCTCATCAATTTTCATGTTAGTTGTCATCTCAGCTGCTTGTTCAGTAAAACCTTCCTCATATTTGTGTAACAAGTTGTCAACATCAAACTTTATCTGAAGTATATCCCCATCTGTCTTTTGAGATGCGTAGTCTCCATCCTTAGTTGCCACTCTCTTCGTAAGCAATGCATCATGAGTCTTACCAGCTGCCAGTTACTTTGTTTGAGACACTTTGGAGTTGCCAACAATTAATAAATCTTGTATATGGAAACCAACTATGGATTGTTTTTGTTCAGGGATATGAATAATTGATTGGTGTTGCTTGGGCAAACTAATAAAAAAATTGTTCTGATGTACTGTAAACAATAATGAATTGGATTTATTCAGGCACACTAGCAACTAACTCATCTTGTTTGCAAGAAACAACAATAGATTCATCTGATTTATAGTAGCCAACAATGGATTAGATTTTCTCAGGCACAATAATTGATTTATCTTTTCTATAAGAACCAACAATACATTGATCTAACTTAGTGTAGCCAACATTAGAATTGCTCAAGCACACAGACAATTGATTCATCTTGACTATAAGAACCATCAACAGATTGGTATTGTTCATGCGAACTAACAATTGATTGATCTTGTTTATAGCAGCCAGTAATTGCTTGTTTCTGCTCCACGAAACTAACATCCTGTTTGGTAGAACCACCAATGGCATGGTTCTTTTCAGGAAATTGAACAATCAATAGATCTTGTTCAGGAAGTCAGGAAGTTAATTGTTTTTGTCTGTCAAAAGAAGAAACATTTTCCCCTTGCTTATGGTAATCTACCACTAATTTGTCTTGTTCTAGTACCCTGAGAGGTGAAGTAGGTTTGGGCTTAGAATTTTCAGGTGTCTCAGTAATGGTAATGTCCTCCATGGATGTTGAAGGCAGTGCTAGATATTGCCCACGCTCATTCTCAATCTTACCTAAGTTTTCTGCTGAGGACTCCACTGCCATATACATTGTGTTACCAACAGCACTGCTTAAAAAGTCCATTTTGAATGCATTGTTCTTAACCATAGCATGATCTACCACATTCGTTCCCCCTAGTCTTGACATATCCATCGCGAATGTGACCTCTTGATCAGCCTGCAGTTCACCCACCTCATCCACATCCCTATATGTTCCACTGCATGAAGCACCCTGATGAATCCACATCAAATGTCTCATGTATTGCCTCTGCTTCATCGGTAACTGCAGCACAATCTGGGGCAATTCTGGACAAATCTACTATAAATGTGTCTTCTTTAGTCTTACTTAAATCCTCTTAATCCAGTTCCCAAACTGCATCATTGCTCAATGCAATTCCTGAGAAATCCACCTGAAGTTTATCCTCTTCAACCTTAGCTTCATCCACTGCTTCCACTCCCCCTAATGATATATTAATCAATGCACTTCCTGGAAGTTTTGCCTCAAACAAGTCCAACCCAACTTCTTCTGCCACACCATTTCCCTGAATGCTGAACAACTTGAAGCATTCTGAGGCAGATCTTCTTTGGCACTTTCTGCAAATGTACCACTTATTGACTCTGCCACATCAATGCGTAACCGCCTATTGTATGTACCAAAAGTTTCCTTATCACAATCATGGAGCTTGCCCTTCTCCGTGCTCGATTGAATGGTGACTTTTGGAGCATAGCCTCTAAAAGCATTGAATTTTATCTTAGGATACACTCCTTGATCTCCTATTAGGACGATCTGAACTTGCTACCGTGCATCGAATAATCCTGCTTCCGGCACATCTACTGGTCCTCAACAAAGACTGAGCAGGGCCGCCGCCAGAAATGTCTGGCCGGATCACGAGCGCTAGGTGTCTCTGGGCCAAACCTTTGCCTCCATTGCTCTGAAAAGCCTCCAAATCCCTACGAGAACCACGCCGCCCCGAGGCGGAACGCCCCCTACATGCCAAAGAAGGCTCTGTGCATCTTGTTGACACAAGGACTCGGGAAACTAGAAACACTTGTTGAGATTAAGGATGCTTATATAAAATCGAAAGGATTATTAGTTTTCTAGCTATTTAATGAACCCCAAATGTTTCTTATTTTACTGCTACTCTGCTAGGTCCAAAATTTCTATAGCGCTCATGTGTGTCAGCGTGTGTATATCATTTCCCTTCCACGGGAACTCTGCGCGATTTTGTAAAAAAACAGTTCATTCTTCTACAAGACATAAGAAAAATCTTGTATTCCGAAATAAGGCTCATTGTACAAGCATTCCGGCAGATGGGAAAGTATATATCAGGGCTAATTGAAAAAGGATATAGCAGGGCTGCTACAACAAGTCTGAATCACAAACTGTTCATCTTGTCGTTTTGAGCGCATCCGCTGGTTCTGCCCATGATGGCCGTGTTTCTTTACTCCTCTATTTTTTTTCAAAGAGAATTTTGCATGCATGAAGTATTAAATGAAGTCTATTTGTAAAACCCATTTATGGATGAGTGTAACTTTGCGCGACGAATCTAATGAGCCTAATTAATCCATGTTTTGCTACAGTAATGCTACAATAACCATTGCCTGATCGTGTGGTCAAAGACCTCATTAGATAGGTCTCGCGAAATAGTCCAATATTGTGAAGGCAGTTTTGTAAACTGACTTTGTTAAATATCCTTAATTATTGGTCAAAGGTCCCAAAGAAACACGGCCGATATTGGTCCAACTGGAGTTTACACCACCGCGAAAGAAGCAAATGCGTTTCGCTCAAGAAAAGGAAAAAAACAATGATGCAAGTACGTACTCCCAACTTTGGTTAAGCCTTGGAAGTATTCAAGCACACGCGTAGCCCTTCACATTAACTAATGAGGTGATGAATGAATCCTGTCAGTAGTAAGTACACATCACAGAAGCAAGCGGCGAGCAGGATGCTTCCGGGTGCACACGAGCGAGATGTCGTCGACGACGGGCCCGCAGAGCGTGCCATCGGGCTTCATGTTGTAGGTCATGCTGACGAACACCACCCGCGTCTGGTTGGCGATCGCCGTGAAGTCGAGCACGCCGCGCGTGTGCCCGCCCTTGCCCTCCGATTGGTACGGCACCCTCACGCTCCCCCGCGCCGCGTACGCCTGGACGGCCATGGCGCCCACGCACCCGTCGCCGGCGTCCCCGGCGGAGAACTCCAGCCTGTACGGTAGCCCGGGCACGGTGGCCACGTCCTGCACCAGCGCGGTCTCCATGCCGGACACCAGCTCCACGGCGCGGGCGCCGTGCGGCACGGCGTAGTGCGCCGCGTCCACGTACTTGACGGACTTGGTCGACGACATGACCATCCACGGCGACAGCGGCGAGTAGTCGTCCTCGTCCATCGGCGGCACCAGCACCCCCCACGCCGTGTTTTGGAACATGTACGGCCCCTCCTCGAAGTCCCCGTTCTTGATCATGTTATCTGCCGGGAGATTAGGTACGTGTATCAAAACGTATGTCTCAGCTTTGGACAATGGGCATGCACAAGTGTTAAATTCTAGAGCCCCCGGAGTACGTTGATAAGGGGGCTGAATTGGGTTGGGAGAGGACAGAATCCTTACTCTTGCAGCTCCGAGGAGGCGGCAGGATCTTGATGGCAAACGAATCGATGAGGGGACCGCAGGCTGGGTCCTCGGAGACACCGGGGTTGTGGATGATGAAGGAAACGACGCTGCAGGTGGCCTGGAAGGCCCAGGAGTAGGAGTCCCAGCCGCTGCTGGTGTACACGGTCTGGATGGGGAGTATGTCCGACTCGGGCGCCACGGTAACGTTGAGCTGCTCGGCCTGGGCGCAGGTGCGCGCCGCGGTGAAGGTGATGGAGTAGTGCGCGCCCCGCGTCACGAGGATCCGCTGCTGGATGGAGGCCTCGTTGCCCAGCCGCACGGCGTAGGCGCCCTCCGGCACCGGCAGGAGCATGTCGCCCTGCTTCTGCCCCGACCCGATGTACTCCACGAACCCGGAGATCTCCCAGTGCGGGATCGCATAGCGCCCCATCACCGTCGAGCCGTTGAGCTGCGACTTGGGCGGCGCCTGCTCGAAGTTTCCATTCGGCAGCAGGCCTGAGGATGCAAACTTGCTCAGTTAGTGTTCACATTTTCAGGCGACTATCTAAAAATGCTAGCGCCGTTTAGGTCTTCTGTTTATGTCAATTTGGTTTGGAGGCAAGTTGAAGGAGACGGGGCATGAATTGGCAAATGCAGTATAGAAACGAAAGCTAAATTAGCTCCAGCTGCTTACTGACTAATGTCAAAACCAAAGCATAGCTGAGCTAAAAGACAGCGACCGAGTGCCAACTGCCAAGCTCTGCTCAGCGACATCGATCCTAATTAGTTTACGACATCAGAAGAGTTCGCGAAACACAACGCAGTATGCAAGCTCTCACCGTCTTGGATCGCCGAAGCCGCTCGAGCCGCCAAGCAGACGGCCAAGAACACCGCAGCGCGGCGGACGTTCCCCGGCATCTCGCTTCTTCCGATCAGCTTTCTCAGGTCAAAAGCAGCAGCACTCTGAACTCTCAAACTGCAAACCCAGATGGCCGGGACTCCCAATCGACACGGTCCGTGGCTATGGCAGGTTTCCGGTTGTTTCCACTTATAGCGGAGACGTGCCGCGTCGTTGGAATCACCAATCATGGCAGCCAAGTTGGCCAGGTGCGGTTTCGTCAGGCCCTGTCGAGCCGAGCGAAACGCGCGCCGGATCCGCGGGCGCTTCCACACGATCGAGGTGGTTGGGCATGCAGATGCAGGGGCATCGTCTGCGGTCGTCCTGAGAGCAACTCCAACAGCTTAGCTAAATCTATTTAGATCTGTAAAAATAGAAAAACATTGAAAAAAAGAGATCCAACAGACTCTCTATCGGCCTCTCTTCTCTATCCGGTTCGGTATCCCGCCCAACCCCGCTCGGCACTTTTTCCGAACAGCGAATCTTAGCGAAATAGATCTCTAAATGAGATTATAGAGAGTGAAATTTAACTAAGCTGTTGGAATTGCTCTGACTCCTGATCCCTGAAGCGCGGTGTGGGAAAGGAATGGCCGATCGGGCTTCGTCGGCCGGGTAGTGTCTGGGGACGGCGGGACTGATGCCGCGAGTGATCACATGGCCATCCTGTTCGGAGTACTAATTTGCATCACCATTTCTGCTGCTGCTGCTATTTTTTGTAACGGTTTGCACCGCCATTTCACTTGCGGACTGGTAATCCGAACGGCCGTGGTGGCCTCATGGGGACTGCCGCCTCGGGTTCAGGCCATGTGGCAGCGAATCGCAGGCCATGGGTTCAGTTCATGTAGATTTCGGCTGTCTGGTTGACTTGTAGGCTCATGCTCTAGGAGAAACACACGTAGCTTTGTCACCTGGCTCAGTTTGATTCCTCTAAAAAAAATCTGGTTCAGTTTGAAAAAAAAATTAACTACTCTTTTCTAGATTATAATTGCTCAAAGTTAAACTTTTTTTTTACTTTTGATGACCAAATCTTATAGAAAAGAACCAACATCTGCAGCATTCGAATAGTTTCATTAAATCCACTATAAAATATGTTTGATAGTGCATTAATTTGTACTATACTATGTTTTTTTTGTAAAATCTTGAGTAAAGATAGAGTAGTTTGACTTAGAAAAAACTAAACTAAAGTGAACTATAATTTAGAATGGAATGAGAGTAGGCTTTAAGACCCACTAGTAGAGAACCGGGCTTGCCGGTCCTCAAGCCTCACTCACAACCACCTAACCACTCCACCAATGTAGCACACGTGATGTAAGGTGTGTTGCTTTCTCTTTATTGTAACCCGTAAAACACTTTCCCCGGAACTAAAAGTCACCCTTTCACCCCGGACTAAAGGTTGAGACCTTTTAGTCCGGGTTGGAACTAAAAGTTTATTTGTCTCAGGCTAAAACTTAACCGGGACAAGGGGGTGGATGGAAAGCCATTTCTCTACTATTGACCCATGCACGTCTGAGCCAATCAGATTATAGTGGCCATGTTTGAGGGTAGGTTTTTGGCATACTTCATAGAGTAAATTTTGGGCTTTCACTATTCACCATAGATATATAGTATTTGTTTGATAAATAGAAAATACAAGGCACGTTGATTTGAAGCCATTTTGGACAACTTTGAAAGGTTTTGAGCTTTTTTACATAGCTAACCAGTGCAAAATGACCTTTCTACCCTTGCTTGTTCAACGAGTATATCACCCCCACCCTGAAGGAATTTTGAGCAAAATTGAGAGCTCAAAGACAACATTTTCGGTTGAGTTCAAGGATGGCTAGTTTACATATGTAAAATAACTAAGATTTGACATCTCAAACCATAGAAAAGCTAATGAGTTAACATCCAAGAATTAGTTCATGAAATAATTGAGAATTTGAGATCCCATTTCGGAATTAGTTCGCAAAATAAATTGAGTTCACATCTCATAACGGTTTCATAATTCAGAAATTATCTTAGAGTTGAGTTCAAACAAGTTTTCTTATTCTTTTTCTTGAGAGTCAACTTCTTAATAGTGCAATTGGTTGAAACAAATCAAAGTGTTTGGGTCTCAGATGCAGATATCAAAGTGGTTATCAATGTGGAATATAATAGCCTATCAATAACCGACATTATAAGTTGACTACACAAAATTTTTAGATTGAGAAAAATGTCTTTAAATCAAAGTAGCTCTAATTTTTAGTGGTAGTTTGTTGAAATTAAAGTCTATAGGGTTCAAATTTAAGAGTATCATGTATGCAATTGGTTATTCTTCCTCCAAAAAATAAAATATGTAAATGCATACATATCTCATAATGGTTGCTGCACATGCAATTCACCATCATCAATGCAAAAAGGCAGCAATTAAGTCTAGTGGAAAACTCCTATCATCAGATAACTGAAGAAAAAATCATCACAAACTCACGCAACCTTAAAAGCAACGGACCTCGTCCACGAGTATGCAAATAAGCACTCAAGTGCTCGCGCTGTACGAGCACAGCACTCGGAGCGCAAATCCGAGGCCACATCGACAGCAGACATCGGAGTTCTGGGTAGCTGATCGCAGCGACCGCACCCACGATTATTCACGCCGCGAGCAGAGCAGCGTTTGCGGGCAGTCCGAGCTATCGGGAGGAGAGGATCGACAATGAGAGCGGGAGACAGAGTCGGGAACTGTCAGTAGGATTCTATACTATTTATAGCATCTTGTCAATGCAATGAAACATTTATTAAAGATTACGAAGTTTTGTTACTATTAGTCATTCATTTAGTGTTTTACAAACATTTTGTTTCGATGTTTTGGGTAGTATTTGAGAAATATTTCTCTTGATCTATTTGTAAAAAAACAAAGATAAAGTCCGAGGTGAGAGCATAATGCATCTGAAAGGATATGCTCCGCCAACCAATCTCAAAATAAGAGACTACGGATCCGAAAATTGAGAAAATTATGAGGTCAAATGGTTCATCGTACTGAGTTTGTACTTTCTAAAGTAATATTATATTGACCCTTAAATAAACAGCTTAATTTAATTTGTGTTTTTTTCCCAAATGTGCACCATGCAATATGATAAGCATAGGATGGTATTTAGATTCAAGAAAAAAAAGGTGGAACTCAATATATCAGAAAAGGGAGGAATATAAGTACTATATCAGAAAAGGGAGGAATATAAATACTAGTATATAGGTAAGCTAAAATGTGCCAGTATTGCTAACCCAGCACAGTTACACTCTCGAGTACGCCACGCCGCATGAGTACAACCGGCCGTGTCAAACGTTATCTTTCGCCTTAGCGAAGCAGCCGGCGAGCAGATGGCTGCGCGATGGCGACGAGCGAGACGTCGTCAATGACCGGGCCGCAGAGCGTGCCGCTGTTGTCCGACCTGGTGTGGTAGCCCAAGCTGACGAACACCACCCTCGTCGGGGTCGTGGCCGCCTGGAACTCGAGCTTCCCGCGCGTGGACCCGCCCCCGAAGTTGACGTCCACGGTCGTGTCGTTCGCCCCCGCGCTCGCCTTCACCTTCATCCCGGACGACGACGAGTAGTCGGCCGAGCCCCCACCGCACCCGGTGCCCGCGTCCCCGGCGGAGAACTCCAGCCTGTACCAGCTCCCTTCCACCGTGCCGTACACCTCCTGCACCAGCGCCGTCTCCACGCCGGACACCAGCTCCACGGCGCGCGCGCCGCGGGGCACCGCGTGGTGCGCCGCGTCCACGTACTTGACCACCTTCTTGTACGACATGATCATCCACCCCGGCAGCGGGGAGACGTCGTCCTCGTCCATCGGCGGCACCAGCACCCCCGACCTGGAGTCCGGGGGGATGTACGGGCCCTCTTCGAAGTCCCCGTTCCTCAGCATGTTATCTGCTCGTCAGTTTCAATAAAATGTCAGTGTGTGTGGTACTCCGTAGCAAAGTTTTTTTTTGGGTACACAAGCAATAATATATCGTTGTAGTGTGCCTTACCCTGAGTGGGCTGTGGCAGGTTGAGCGTCTTGATGGCGAAGGCGTCGATGATGGGGCCGCACGCGGGGTCTTCTTCCTCCGGTCCGTCGAGGTGGCTGACGGTGAAGGACACGATGCCGGCCTCGGCCTTGAAGGCCCAGGAGTAGGCGTCCCAGCCGCAGCTGGCGTACACCGTCTGGATGGGGAGCTCGCCCGCCTGGGCCGCGTCGCCGCCGGACACGGGGGCGGCCGTCAGGCTCAGCTTCTCGTCCTGCGAGCAGGTGCGCGACGCGCTGAAGGTGACGGAGTAGTAGGCGCCCGTCGTGACGCTGAGCTGCTGCTGGACGGAGGCGTGGCTGCCCAGCCGCACGGCGCGCGCGCCCTGCGGCACCGTCAGGATCATGTCCCCCTGCTGCTGCCCGGGCCCGATGTACTCGACCATCCCGGTGGCCTTCCAGTACGGGATCGCGTTCTCCCCCGTCACCCTCGACCCGCTCATCTGGGACTGGTTCGGTGGGTACTCGAAGTTGCCGTTCATCAGCGGGCCTGCAGCACGTGTACATGGCGTGATGACGTGTCAGTGATGCTGATTGCTGAACATTGCTGATCCGCATGCTGATTGTACACTACGAGTACACGTAGCAGCTCACAACAACTTCATCATGAATATCGGCACCACACATGCAAGTTTGAGGAAGCCATCCAATAAACCATGCAGATGCGGATCGGATGTGCCATGTGGTGATCGCCTCAAGCAATCCCATCCCATCCCATCACGATCTACGACAAGATAGAGCCGTTGCAAATCATTTTTACGTTACAAGATCAGGAGGCAAGCATATCTCACATGATGAGATACTGATCTTGTACTAGAATACTACTGCTAGTCAAACATAAGAACGTTCTGCGTCTCTGACATACATATTCCTACGCACGTGAGGCAGCAGACCCTGATTTCCTTTGGGAACCTCAACTGACAAGTCAACGTCGCCAGTTATTTATAACTGATACTTCATCTCACATGAACCAAGGATATTTATCAAAGAATAAGAATATGGTGCGGACTTCTTTTTTTCTGTCTATTGTGTGGTTGCCACTTAAAATGGGCAATGTTTGACGTACTGTAGCACTACCGAATCTTCCTCTTATAACTCTATAAAAGATGCACTGTTCATTCTCGCCACCTGATGGAAGAACTACTTCACCCCACATCATCCCTCTTAATCCATGGAATCCACAACAAACCGAGAGAAAGAGGCTGAGGGAAATTATTGCATGAGACTAGTCCATAAGCTTGCAATGTTATAGGGCTTTGGGCGATGCTTTGTATTTGTAAGACCTAATTCTTGTGTTCTCTTCCTCTATTAATACAATCTCGGCAGAACTCTTGCCGGCCGTTTAAAGGAAAATGCAGTTGCAACAAAGTTAATTGAGCCGACACTATAGTTGCGCCATATTTGTGCAGCAATTGTTGCTACTTTCACTAAACAACTTAAAGATTAGTGACAATATCAGTAACAGTGAGCAGCTAACACAGTGTTATCAGTAACAGTGAGCAACTAACTAAATAAGCATAGCAACTACTTTTTTAGATAATGAAAATTAATCCAGCCTTGACCCCTTGGGGCTACGGCCACATAGCAACTACTTGTACTTGTCATAGTGTTAACTACCCAGCGGATGGCAACTAAAAGAAGATCGGCAGTTGCCACCGGCAACACAGGAATGCCGTTACTCTGCTGACGCGCACTGATTAATCATGCATGCAATCAGGAGCAGCTAATAATGGAGCTTCAGTTCAGGGGCTCTCACCATCGCCGACGGCCGAGACGGCCCACGCCGCGGTGCAGACGAGCAGGACCACCTGCAGAGCGGCGCTCCGCTTATCAATCGCCATCTCCGGTTATCCCCTCGTAACAACCTCGTACGCGCGCCGCGCCGGTCAGCTCGATCGGATTGTTGATTTCCTAATTCCTAATTCCTACACCTCTGGAGCTTGGAAAACTTTACTCTCGAGCGGGTGCTCACCAGGGCGGAGCTCAACTGGACCTGAGCCGCCCCACTTATAGGCGAAGCCGCCAGGGGCTTGCTGGCTGCATGCATGCGGCATGCGCCCGCGGGCGCGACGGAGAATAATCCTGCGATCGGGCGCCGCGGAACGCGCCGGGTCGGCGCGCGCGCACGAGAGCAGCAGGCCATGGCCATGGCGCCCGCCTGGCCTGACCCCAACGCACAAGCCGGCAGGCTCTATCTGGTGCGGTGCGGCCTCGAACACGCGTGATCACGTGGCGCCCCTGCTGCGCGCCCGCGCCCGGCATGGCCGTTGGAATTGGGAGGATTCCTCAGCTCTGTCCCCTTCGGGGTCCGATGGGCGCGCGACGGAGTACGTGGCGGCGGCGGGGCGCTCGGGCAGGGGGATCGGGTCGTCGTCGGCGATTAGTTTACTGCGTTGGATTAGAGGGGGGAGAGGGTGCGGTGCTTGCTTAATTGCCCGTGTCGGCTCGGTGTTCGGGCCAGACTGTACTTGATCGGGTTCTTCTATTCTGACAGGATGCTTGATCTGGATTTTTCTTTTGATTTCGATCTGACAAGGTGCTCCATCAGGTTGGTGCTCACATGGGCTTTTGACTTGATTTGCATTTTGTAGGCGTATTAGCAGTTACGAGTTGTCACAAATCTCGGCTGCCTTCCGGGAGTTAGGATAGGATTCTTTTGTCCTGAAAAGTGAAAACCGCAAGCATTTTAGTCATCAGTATTATCACGGTCAATACTGACTGGTGTTAAGAGCCCAAGCCACACAGCACCATAGAGCATCGAGAACGTGAAGTAACAAGCCTTCAAAAGATACGTCGGATTGATCCATCTACAAATAACTTACAGGATCAAATGGATGCAACGGCAGTTTGAGTTCCTAGATACTTTTTTGGCTAGAAACTAGCTTTGAGTTGCTGCTGGGAACTTGGCAGCAGGCTACTAAGAAGGGTTGGGCTGGGATTGTTCTGTTACAGGCAGGCCCTTAGTGAGCACCGAGCTTGATATCCCAGCTTTTCGGCCTGCCTTCTTCCTTCTTCCAAGGAGTAACGGCCCAGTTAGCCCATTAAATCATCGTTTAGCCCAAGACCCTTAGAGCTGCTTCCTTTAATCCATTTGAAAAGTCTACGAAAAGAAAAGGGAACGGTAGACTTTTGCCAGTGGTCCAAAATTAGGCCGCCGCTATCACCGGCATTTGGCTTGGAAGTCCTCCCTATAATTTTCCAACTTGACCATTTCTGTTTGTTAGTCTGTAGGTTGTGGAACACGCAAAAGTCCCCACTGCCTAAAGTCCACGTACACATACGCGATGCTTGGAACGGGACAACGATTACGGCTGCCAGTCCCAGCAGCCGCAGGATTCTAGGTTGACGGCACATCTTTTCCACGTTACGATGCCTGTGCCAGCGGCTAGAGCTAGCCCGTTGATCCTCCACGTCGAACGCCATGCATCGACAAGACTGACACGCCCCGATTTTCTCTATATAAGGCCACACCAGTATGCCATCTCAAATCACCTCACAACACGTACACAAGCTGCACCGCAGCAAGTGAAGCGCACTGAGCACCGCTGCACCGGTTGATCAGATCTCAGTATGGCAAACTCGCCGATGAGCCTGACGGTGCTAGCTCTCGGGCTAGCGCTCCTGTGCGCCGCCGGCCCGGCCGCCGCGCAGAACTGCGGCTGCCAGCCAGGCTACTGCTGCAGCAAGTACGGCTACTGCGGCACGAGCGATGCCTACTGCGGCGACGGGTGCCAGGCCGGCCCCTGCACGGGGAGCAGCGGCGGCGGCGGCGGCGTGGACGTGGCTAGCGTAGTCACCGACGCGTTCTTCGACGGTATCAAGAACCAGGCCGGGGGCGGGTGCGAGGGCAGCAACTTCTACTCGCGGAGCGCGTTCCTGAACGCCGCCGGCTCCAGCGCGTACTCCGGCTTCGCCCATGGCGGCTCGGAGGACGACGGCAAGCGCGAGATCGCCGCCTTCTTCGCGCACGTCACGCACGAGACCGGACGTAAGTTGATCGAATCGACACCAACTGCAGAGAGCGAACCTAGCCATTGAATTCATGACTACACGTACATCGTTATTATGATCAAAACTAGCAAGGTGGCCCGCGTAAACAACGCGAGTAGCTAGCTTTTCTACGCTAACAACTTGGTATATCATTGGTGGGTGTCGGTTTGTCCTAATTTTCTATGCTCTAATTTCTCTACTATGACCCAGCCATTCTTAGTTACCAAGCGACGCAGCTCTTCCTCGCCACCTCCTCTTCCTTCGTTATTGAAGTCGAAGGCTAACAATTGTGATTTGTCATGGAGGATGCATGCGTTAATGCCTCAAGGGGTGCTAGTTGCTGTTGCACGCCACGCTTTACCGGAGCAGAGTATTACTAAGCGGGATTGCATCTGAACTAAGGATGAAATGGGTACCCAATAGTTTTTTGGGCGGCTAATTATGTGTTGACTTACCATTTTAATTTATTTCTCTCATCTAAATTAATTATATGGCATTCGTTAAATTCCTTTGCATTAGCCGTTCTTTTTTGTTTGTCATAACTCAGCGTCGTGTTTTTCATGACCTCTTCGAGGTGCTTCCACAAATGTTACATTTTTATTGTTGCTTTTATAATCTCTTATTCCTTGATGCACCATTGGCAAAAGTTGTCGAAGTCCCCTCTGAGGACAACTGCCATGCTGTTGAATAGTCTTAATGCAATTCGTCACACTTGAGGTTTAGCTCAGTATACCCCTTAGTATTGTCTAGTGTCCTATGGCACTTTGTGTTTGGCATTTGAGCTTCTTTTCTTATTGTCATGAGAAATCTAATGTCGCTAGTCAATTGATCCAAAGTTAATGCGCTAATTGACAGACATTGTACAAATACCTGTAACTCACCGATTTATTCGTCGATTCCCGCCAAGAAAAATCCAGGTCACTAAGGTATATTTTGGTCGAGTTGTTTGAGAAATCGCGACAAGAAAAGGATGGACAAACTCCTCTGTTCGAAAGAATTCATGGAAGACCAAGCATCGGCTTGCACGAAGTATTTGCTTACATTAAGTCTAACTTGCGACTCATCACGCGCTTGCGCAGCCGTGCACCGCTGTCGAGCACCGCCGTACAGGTTAGGTCCCGGAGTCAGGGCCCTGGGTTGCAGGTCCCGGGGTTGTAGGAGTGGCGGCTGGTCTGACGGCGGTGATGGTCGCTAGGTGGAGGGCCGGGCAGTGAGGGCGCCGCCTGCCGGAGCAGCGGGGGACCCCGGTGGGCGGTGCCGGCGGAGGGGGCGAGGAGAACGATGGAAACGGAGGAGCGGTGGCAGGGTATCAAGGTCAATGGGTTAGAGTGGGCCGCGTTGGCGGGAGGCGACGGGCCGCCGCCAAATTCGAGCGGTGGAGGAGCGACGGGCCGCCGAGAAATTCGAGAGGGGGAGGAGGCGGCAGGGGGCGGCAGATCGATGGGTTTGCGTCGGCCGTGTTGGTGGGCGGCGGTGGAGGCGGCGGGGCGCCACCAAAGCCGGGCGGTGGAGGAGGTGGTAGGGGAAAGATGGAGGAGGAAGACGATCGGCACGTCGGCGGGTCACGCGTTTATCTTCTGCGCGACCCGTCGCGCGTTAGCGGGTCCATTTGCTTATCGGGCGTGAGGAAGTTGTGTCAGAATCGGCTGGTCATGGAAGTTGGAAGCAACCTTATTTTTCTTTAAAAAATAGATTTGTTCTACAGATCTTGCCCTTTTTCCCATCACGAAAGTCGATCAATCATGACCTACAGAAACATGGAGTCCAAACACCAATATTTTTCTGCACGTATGGATGGACATGGATATGTTTTACACCTATCAATGTATATGGATAGATATGAATAGATTCAATATGGACTTTGTGTAATATTATAGATAGTTAGATCATCATTAAATCCAATGATTAATTATAATTTTTTACTTCCAAGTTTACATATTTACTAATCAAATTAGATATAGATTTCTTGGGTTAGTTTGAACCGTTAGATCTCCATAAAATTCGATGGTGTATATTCTTCTCTTTTTTGAATTAAGGTGAGAATTTCTAGGCCCTCTCGGCGAACATGGTGGCTCCTTCTAACATTATTATAGTGCGTCGTTCTAGGATTTTTATTTATAGTGGCATACGAATTAAAGCGCCGAACGTGCATTGATACCTAGCAATTACTCGCCATTTGCGGAATCGGCGCTGTGTGGTTATCAAAGTGTCGTGCAGGTACATGGAGCGATGTAATGCCTAGAGGCGGCAACAACATGCTTCGGTCTGCTGGCAGCGAAGACGCCTTCTAGCCACCAGCCTCATAGCGAGAAGAAGAGCGCAAAATATCATCTTTTAGGGAAAGTAATTCGTACAACTTGTAGCTCTTGCGTGCAAGAAAATTGTATCTTGACATGGACGTTTTAGATTATAAAATTAAATAAATATAGAGTTGTATCTTAATATGGATTTTTTGAATTAATCTAGGCCGTTAGATCTTCATAAAATCCGATGATATATATATTTCTACTTTTTATTAACAGAATAACACAGACCGTTAGATCTTCGTAAAATCCGATGGCTTATATTTTTTTTTATTTGGATTAACGAATAATATGGATTGTTGGATCTTCATAAAATCCGACGGCATATATTGTTCTCTTTTTTGGATTAACGTGGGAATTTCTTGGCTCTCTCGGCGAACTGTGGTGGCTCCTTTTAACACTACTGTCCTAAGATAATAGATTTGGAACCTGACGCATCATTTCCATGGCTAGATTTCTGCTACATCAGCGAGATCAACAAGGACAACAGCTACTGCGACTCGAGCAACACTCAGTGGCCGTGCGCCGCGGGACAGAAGTACTACGGCCGCGGTCCGCTGCAGATCTCGTGGAACTACAACTACGGGCCGGCGGGGCAGAGCATCGGCTTCGACGGGCTGGGGAACCCCGACGTGGTCGCCCAGGACCCCGTGGTCGCGTTCAAGACGGCGCTCTGGTTCTGGATGAACAACGTGCACCAGGTGATGCCGCAAGGTTTCGGCGCCACCATCAGGGCTATCAACGGCGCCCTCGAGTGCAATGGAAACAACCCCGCTCAGATGAACGCGAGGGTGGGCTACTACCAGCAGTACTGCCAGCAGTTCGGCGTCGACCCCGGGAACAACCTCACATGCTAGAGGTGGAGCCCGGGTTCATAAGCAAAAAGATGCATACTTGGCTCCTGTCCTGAAGAATAAATAATAATCGGCGTTGCACACTATTGTGTAGTTTGGCCTTGTATTGAAAGTTTGAAACCCATAATTTAACAAGTACACGTAGTAGTAGCTACAATAATAATACAGGGGCTGGACCTTATTCGACCTGAATAATTTGAAAAGGATGTATGAAGTACCCTTTGTGTCAAATTATATGACTTTAGTTTTGTTCTAAGCCAAATTATTCTGACTTTGATCAAACTTTTAGAAAATTCTGTTAACATTTATGGTACCAAAATAAAAGTCATATAAAAATATAATCTCTGGTGGATTTAGTATAATTAATTGGGTGTTGTAGTTGTTGATACTTTTTCTATAAAAAATCAAAGTTAGATAAGTAGACTTATAGAATAAAAATAAAGTGATCTATAATTTTAATTTAGGAGCAATATCTACCATCTAGCGTGGGTTCACTTTTTTTTAAAAAAAAAGTGTGTGGGTTCACTTGTACTACCTAGAAGTTATCATATCACAAATAATTACCTATGAATAATTCTGACATATTTCCCTGTTAAGAGCCCAAGCCGCAACACCATAGATATAGAGCATCGAGAAGTAACATGCCTTCAAAAGAGACATCGGATTAATCCATCCACAAATAGCTTATAGGATCAATGGATGCAACGGCAGTTTGAGGATGTGCGTTTGAGTTCCTAGATACTTTTGGCTAGCAGCGAGACTTGAGCTGCTTATTGGAACTTGGAAGCAGGTACTAAGAAGGGTTGGGCTGGGATTGTTCTGTTACAAGAAGGCCCTTAGTGAGCACACCGAACTTGACATCCCAGCTTTTCGGCCCGCCTCCTTCCTTCTTCCAGGGAGTAACGGCCCAGTGAGCCCATTAAATCATCGTTTAGCACTTTAGCCCAAGACCCTTGGAGCTGCTTCCTTTAATCCATCTGAAAAGTCTACGGAAAGAAAAGGGAACCGTAGACTTTTGCGAGTGGTCCAAAATTAGGCCGCCGCTATCAC
Organism: Echinochloa crus-galli; assembly: GCA_900205405.1. Classification (NCBI taxonomy): domain Eukaryota; kingdom Viridiplantae; phylum Streptophyta; class Magnoliopsida; order Poales; family Poaceae; genus Echinochloa; species Echinochloa crus-galli. Next base: position 814,630 of record OAMR01000183.1, on the reverse strand, counting down.
CGGCAGTTGGCTTGGAAGTCCTCCATAGTAATTTTCTAACTTGACCATTTCTGTTTGTGGAATACGCAAAAGTCCCCACTCCCTAAAGTCCGCGCATACGAGATGCTTGGAACGGGACAACGTTTACGGCTGCCAGTCCCAGCAGCCGCAGGATGCTAGGATGACGGCACATATTTTCCACGTTACGATGCCTGTGCCAGCGGCTAGAGCTAGCCCGTTGATCCTCCACGTCGAACGCCATGCATCGACAAGACTGACACGCCCCGATTTTCTCTATATAAGCTGTCTCTTATACACATCT
>OAMR01000183.1:788329-799238 GCA_900205405.1 Echinochloa crus-galli | reverse complement strand
TTATGTTTTCAATCAGACTATCAGAGTGCAAATATTATTTACAATTCAATTTAATGTAAAAGCTGCCTGCTTATATATCTATGATACATAAACATGCTATGCCATTCTTGTTGCTACTTTCTCGTAGACACTGCAAACCAAATTTAGAAATGATTTTCTGACAAAGTATGTGTGGTTCAAAGGATAAATATGCATATGGGTACTCAAAGAAGTGTATCGGTTCTTTTCCTGTTTTTATATAAGAGTAGTAGATATGTTCTGGTTCCTGAAAGTGCGCCACGAAATTGCTAAAGAACTAATTTGTGCAGGAAGTGGGCAATGCGTGAGCCGAAAGAGATCATGTGGAGGTCTAACTGAATTTACCGAACAAGGCTATTTGATCAGCACGAAGGACATATCAACATGGTAAAAAGAAGAGGAATGATCAATGCTGGTAGGTGCAGAAACTATGTTTACACATGCTATCTGTTAGTTTAATTATTTCGAAAAATTTCGGTGCTACATTAAATGGTTTATCCATTGACAGGATTGGAATGGCTCCAATTGAAAAATATTGAGTTAACCACAGTTGGTTTGACTGATTTTTATATGGTGCTCTTATAATATGAAGCAAATAATCCACGGCCTGGTCGTTACTCCATGTAGCAATATCTTATTCCCAGGTTTTGTGATGTTACCATCTGTTTATTGTCATCTTATTGTAGTACAATGCTTGATATAATTTTTTGTAGGCAGAAAATTGTACCTACAACATCATAGATTCTATTAGCCTTTTAGTTTCCTTTGCACTGCATATTGTGTTTGGTTCATTCAGTCAAACCAGATTAGTAGTACAGATATGTGAAGTACAATACACGATTTATTGGTAATGGCTGAATTCATGTGATGTGCAATACCTTATTTACTTGATTAGAGTTAAAACGTTGTTTTTCAGATCATTGGCATGAAGGCGAAGAATTACGGACCAGCTAAACAAAGGAGTTCTCCCTTGGACATTTTTGAGAAGTCAAAACAATTTTTATTGGTGAGGCTCTTATGTCTGCTTTTCTACACATACATTGTCTGCATGTGTGGTGAGGCTTCTGTCTGCATGTGTAAACTCAATGGCACGTGAATTTTTTTTGAAACAAAGATCATGTCCACCCCTGCAAGGATGCAACCTGCACATCACCTGGCTGTCGAGCACAAACAACAACAGTGCTGGTCTCTTGGATGGGGAGTTCTTGCAAGCTGCTCTGTCTAGGCAAGTTTTGAATTATATACTGTGTTATTTCGGCATCCATGTATATCTTTGTTTTCAGCTCACACAAGGCAGCTGGTTTCTTTTTATACCGAGGATGTTGCCTTCCATTCTTGAAAGAATGCAATTTTCTGTTTTTAGGTCAGTATATAGCCAGACTATTTCTCATTTGCATAGCTATATAATGTTTTAGATTAACAACAACATATCGCTTTCTAATTTCGGAATGTGGCAGGTTGATTTTAAGAATGTGATCTTATTTTCTTACTCTGTGTGTTGGGAGAAAATTAGACATATGCATAGGTGTTTCAGCTACTTGTCTTTTTTTAACTAATTGGAGGTCCTTTTTAACTTTTTTTAAATAGTTATTATGCTTTGTACTATCCCTTTTGCAGTCTGCACAAGTTTATGAATGACAAACCATTACTAATACTTGGATTGAACATTTGATTGTTGGGTCTAGACTCTGGAACAAAGGTTATGGTTATCTGGATATGCTTGCTTCCAACAAAAAAGTGGATTTTTTTTCATGATTCATAATAAGGCTCTCGAGTGTCCAACACCTAAGATTTGATCTGATCGTTCAAGATATTCTCTAGCGATGGCACCTGAGAATGTTCTTATTATCCTTTCTACCTTCTGTTAGAATTTCTTCAGTTAGAATTCATACCATATTTTCTCTACTTCTATGCGTTCCGGTATATATAGCCAAAATTTGTTTCACAAGGATCCCGTGCAATGTTGAGGTTACATTGCAAATTAGCATTTTCCCTTTTTGAATGATAACTACATAGCTGTGTGTGAGATATGGTACTTTGCAGTTATGTTTTCCTATCTCAAAGCAAAAGCTTTAAGATGGTGTATTATTCCTGTTAGCCGTACTTTTTTTCTTCCTAATATCAGAAGGAAGAAATCTTGCATTGTTTGACTGAAACCTCAAATTGGTCTGAAATGTGAATTTGATAATGGTCAATGGATTGTTCTTGCCGGGAAGCAGAACTTGGAGCGAGGTTCTAACATGGTGATCTTTCTTTGGCTACACAAGAATAAGATTTTGAAGATTAAACTGGGTGAGGATCCCTCACCTTGGGCCTTTCAAAGGAATGACATATATTCTGTTCCTGTACAGCGAAGGGGAGACTAGAGGAGCAATCAAGCAGGCCACAACAAGAGGAGAGTGCCACCAGTGATATATGTTATTTTGGTGGAAAGTTCTTATGAAGATAATGCCACCTAAGATTAGCATCTTTTGGTGGAGGGGTTTGCATAATTTCTCATATCTGTTTTGGTGAAAAAATACAACATTTTTTCCTTATTCCAACAAATAGACAGTAGTTATTTTGTAAGGGTGTGTCTGAACATACTTGGCATCTGCCTCCTGTGTTAGTCCATATTACACAAATTGAAATGTGTCTCAAGTTACATATCACTGTATTTTTTTCTAAATGCAGGCAGCTAATCCCCTTTCATATAGAACTGTGTACTATTTACAAAATGCATTTTGTATGGGTATGTAGCTTTGTTTACTTCAATAACTACGATCTTGATTTTTCAAGTATTTAGCCTTATTTCATATTATTATTTTTTCATTGAATACTTCATGTATTTTAGTATAAATGTTTTGCTGCCCGTAGCAACGCACGGGCACGATCCTAGTAATCCTCTAAAATAGGAAATCGTCCAAATGAACACATCAACACAACATACGTAGGAATTGAAGGAACAAAAATCTCCCGGGAATTGTCTAGAAACTGACAAAAAGCATAATTGTAGGTTTGCGCACGAGTTCCAGATTAGGCCAGCCATCACCGGCAGCTAGCTTGGAAGTCTACCTCTCTAACTTGACCATTTCTCCCTTTTTCTAAAAAACTTGACCATTTCTGGTTAGCCAGTGGAACACGCAGGCCAAAATGCATCCTCACAAGCAAGGTGCGTCGAATTGAGCAACAAATATACGTCTGCCCGCGGCGGCCCGGTAGACAGATGGTGCCAGTTGTGTTCGCAGGTTCGACGAGAAAAATCACACAGGAAAGCAACGGCATAGCCGGTAGCATGCGCGGATTTTCCACACCCGGATGATTTTCCACACCGAGCATTCAGCACGCTATTGCGATCCAAATCCGATGATATCGATCGGTCTATTGCGATCCAAATCCGTTGATATCGATCGGTCGTCACATCCTACGTTGGAGTAGCCTGTCGGTACACATGTGCAGCAAGTTCATCACGAACGTGGAATAATGGTCGTTCGAGACTGCCAGTACACAATGGTGGACCGGAACAACGAGCTACTCCGTCAACAATACTCCACGTAGCGTACCACTTTCCGTCTTGTCCCGTTCCGATTTTAATAACCCTCCACGGGCCACTTTTTTTTTTTTGAGATCATGGACCCTCCACGGGCCACTGACGTGTCGTCGTGCCGCATATTAGCCCAAGCAAACCTTTTTTTTCTTTTTGGGTCCAACGAACTGACGAAGCCGGAGATCGAGACTCGAGAGAGAGGGTGGGATCCGCCGCCCTGCCCGCCCGTCGCCGACTTGCGACGCCGTTCGAGGGCCGAGCCGACCTGCAGGCCATGGTGAACTCTATATAAAGCGACGCCCTCTTGACATCTCAAATCACCACAAAGCACAAGCTGCACCACAGCAAGCAATAGCCAAACTTAGTCAGACACCGAAGTATAGTACGTCTTGAGACGTACAGTATGGCGAAGTCGCCGACGAGCCTGGCGGTCCTGGCTCTCGGGCTAGCGCTCCTGCTCGCCGCCGGCCCGGCCGCCGCGCAGAACTGCGGCTGCCAGCCAGGCTACTGCTGCAGCCAGTATGGATACTGCGGCCAGGGGGACGCCTACTGCGGCAAGGGGTGCCGGTCGGGCCCGTGCTACGGCAGCGGCAGCGGCAGCGGCGTGAACGTGGGTAGCGTCGTCACCGACGCGTTCTTCAACGGCATCAAGAACCAGGCTGGGGCCGGGTGCGAGGGCAAGAACTTCTACACGCGGGCCGCGTTCCTGGACGCCGCCAACATGTACTCCGGCTTCGCCAACGGCGGCTCCGGCAAGCGCGAGATCGCCGCCTTCTTCGCGCACGTCACGCACGAGACCGGGCGTAAGTTGATTGTTGAATAACCTTAATTCCTCTACTGCAGACTCTAATAAATCTTTCTTGCGCGTGGTCACCCGAAACCGCATAGCAAGTTAGCAACCACGCATGCATGCTGATCGATTTGAAACTCGGCTTATTGTTGATACCGACAGACTTCTGCTACATCAGCGAGATCAACAAGAACAACGTCTACTGCGACACGACGAGGACAGATTGGCCGTGCGCCGCGGGGAAGAAGTACTACGGGCGGGGCCCGCTGCAGCTGACGTGGAACTACAACTACGGGGCTGCCGGGAGGTCCATCAACTTCGACGGGCTGGGGAACCCGGACGTGGTGGCGCAGAACGTTGGGATCTCGTTCAAGACGGCGCTCTGGTACTGGATGACCAACGTGCACCAGGTGATGCCGCAGGGGTTCGGCGCCACCATCAGGGCCATCAACGGCGACCTCGAGTGCAACGGGAGGAACCCTGGTGCGGTGAGCTCAAGGGTGAACTACTACAAGCAGTATTGCAGACAGATCGGCGTCGACCCGGGGAACAACCTCACCTGCTAGTGCTAGCTAGAGGTGCCGGGTTCATGCAGGCACGCTTGGCTTGTGAAGAAGAAGAATAAATAATACTCGGCGTCGCTTACTTGTACTGGCGTCAGGAGTAAAACGTACCCAGATCTACCATACCAATAGTATCAACAATAAAATGCAGGGCAGGGCCTGTTTTATTCGTCGTATAATAAATAATTAAGCATGTGTGTGATGTACTCATGTGCACAGTGCTTTAAACACCGAAAATGCAATCTCGATGTACATCCTCAGTGGTACTTATCTAACTGGCTGGTTTACAAGGAAATAAATCAGATATGATTACAACTACTATCTATCTCCTTGATATTCGACGAAAATCGATCATGTTTCAAGTTTGGCGTATGGCTTGCAGTTCATGGCGTCGTGCACCATGTTGCGCATGCCTGATCGCTTGGGGCGGCCCGTCCCTGGGTCGGCAAAGCCCCTTCTAATGGTGATGGTACTCAGGGGTCCACCCCCATCACAGGGGTGTGCTCATGTGGGAAGCTAATTAGGAGGAAGAAGAAAGAATCCAATGAGAATGGAGAAGAAAAAAGGGCCTGACCAATGAGCCAAGCAAATAGGAGACTTCACTTCATCTCTCTCCTTCTCAGCAAAAATATTATCTAATAAAGCCCGTATCATTCAATAAATTGGCACAAAACAAGAGTGTTCCTACCATGATAACTGGTCAACTATGTCCCCCATCAAACCAACATTATTTCGTATGTCTCTAATGGCTATTGTAAAACTCTACACAATGTATGAAATAATGTTTTCTGATTCTATTGTGAAACACAATAAAGACGTAGACGCTCACATACACGCACGCACACTCAATACACGCACGTAACCCTACCCCTTTGAGCACCTTTGGTGGCTTATTCTCAACGTCGCATGCCGTTCATCGATCGAAACTTTGCATGCCCAGGTCTCTATATAAAGGGACACAATCATTACGGCTGAAATCACCTCACAACAAGCTGCACCGCAGCAAGGAAACTTTAGTCAGGAGCTCGAGTACTGATCCAGTATGGCGAAAGCGCCGACGGCGGTCCTGGCCCGTGGTCGCGTTCAAGACGGCGCTCTGGTTCTGGATGAACAACGTGCACCAGGTGATGCCGCAAGGTTTCGGCGCCACCATCAGGGCTATCAACGGCGCCCTCGAGTGCAATGGAAACAACCCCGCTCAGATGAACGCGAGGGTGGGCTACTACCAGCAGTACTGCCAGCAGTTCGGCGTCGACCCCGGGAACAACCTCACATGCTAGAGGTGGAGCCCGGGTTCATAAGCAAAAAGATGCATACTTGGCTCCTGTCCTGAAGAATAAATAATAATCGGCGTTGCACACTATTGTGTAGTTTGGCCTTGTATTGAAAGTTTGAAACCCATAATTTAACAAGTACACGTAGTAGTAGCTACAATAATAATACAGGGGCTGGACCTTATTCGACCTGAATAATTTGAAAAGGATGTATGAAGTACCCTTTGTGTCAAATTATATGACTTTAGTTTTGTTCTAAGCCAAATTATTCTGACTTTGATCAAACTTTTAGAAAATTCTGTTAACATTTATGGTACCAAAATAAAAGTTATATCAAAATATAATCTCTGGTGGATTTAGTATAATTAATTGGGTGTTGTAGTTGTTGATACTTTTTCTATAAAAAATCAAAGTTAGATAAGTAGACTTATAGAATAAAAATAAAGTGATCTATAATTTTAATTTAGGAGCAATATCTACCATCTAGCGTGGGTTCACTTTTTTTTAAAAAAAAAGTGCGTGGGTTCACTTGTTGTGGGACCAGGATCCCTAGGGCCACTTATCCAGTGGATTAAACTACTCGATAGAGAAAGTTCAATCCGACTACGCAAACCAGTCGGCTATGGTACAAGACGACGTAGTTGATTGATGTAACTAGTCGTGTACAGATAGGAGACTCTCCAAAGTACTCTGTTGTAGTTCTCCATGTAGACTGTACAAACCGACTTGTAATCCTGCCCCCCGGACTATATAAGGCGGGCAGGGACCCCCTCAAAACATAACTCATACAATCACACGTGCAATACAATCAAGCACACAGGACGTAGGGTATTACGCTACTCGCGGCCCGAACCTGTCTAAATCTTTGTGTTGTTCGTGTACTGTCGCTCCAAGAACTAGGCGAGACCCACGAATCTACTCTCTGGGGTACCCTAGGCAGACGTGCTCGACATAATTCGTCGACACTTGGCGCCTACCGTGGGGCTCGAACCCACGACCACAAATAATAACATATGAACAATTCCGACATATTTCCCTTTCCCATTCTCTTTTTCCACAATTCAGGTTAAAGGGGTTGACGTGCAAAAATGCAACTCCAGTACGAGAATAGTGGATTCTCTAGATTAGATTTTTTTTTAAAAGATGAATTCGTCAATGAAGATCTATTGTAGATTTAACAAAGCCAAGAATCTCCACTAAATTCTCATTACAACTACCATATTAGAGAAGTTGGTGCAAAAATAGTATTTTCAGAACCCTTTTTACATTTCCTTTTCCCAATAATTATTGCGATAAACTAATAATCCACTCCAAGTTTTTCCGAACACAAGGGGAGTTGCAAATCTCTTTAGATTCGGATGAGATTATTGGGAAACTATAAAATATTTAGATATCCTCATTAACTAGAAATAGAAAAAGATTTATTGTGAAACTATTGAAGATGCTCTAAGCCCAAAAGAAAAGAACTATCGAGGGGCTCTCTTTCATGTGTTTCACACATGATACTTGATGCATTTTTTTTTCTTTTCTGACAGGGTGTGCTTGATTAGGTTGGGGTTTACATTATGGGCTTGGAACCGATTTGCAAGCGGCAGAATTGAGATAAGATTGTTTTTCTTCTAGAAAACATGAAGTAACATCCATCAGTATGGTCATAGCGAGAATACCAACTAGAGTGGAGAGCCCCAGCAATGTTGTACCTACCGTTTTTTTTTTGGGTGGGGGGATCTGAGTGGAGACCGGTCAAAATTTTCAAAATTCAGAGATTTTTTTTTACTGAAATTCAAAATATATACATATTCTATCCAATTAAACAACAGAATTAAATGTATGTCAATTTACCCGTGGTTACCAGTAGGACTGAAATTCACATGTTTTCGCCAAAATTCAGAACCCTGAGTCCAAAGTCAGAACAACGACCGCACAGACTGCAGGTACACGGAAGTCTAACACATGGAGGGAGAGCGGCAGCTTGATGGATCTTGGCATCTCGCCTCCGCCGCCGCGCACTTCCGCCGCTCCTCCTAAGAGGCTCCACGTGGTATGCTTTTGCTTCCCCGCTGTAGGCTCTGCTCCGAGATTGGATGTTCGGTTCTTTTTTCCATGCTGCGATTACTGCTCGTTTGCCGCCTTTTTTGATCTATGTCTTGCACCTGGATGCTTCAAAGATCCATCTTTTCGGGTGCCTCGTGATTTGTCTCTGCTGGGAATTGGATTAGCGGAATGGTTGGTGTTGACGGGTGGGTTTGGTTGGTGGGCTAAAGAACAGCCGGCGTGGATCATGTAATTTATATCCCTGATTTTGTTTTCTCTTCTTGTTGAATGGCGCTTGAGTTGTGAGATTTGGTTGCAAAACTTGCTCCTTTGATCCTTGTCTAGGCAAGTTTTGAATTATATATTGTGTTATTTCGGCATCCATGTATATCTTTGTTTTCAGCTCACACAAGGCAATTGGTTTCTTTTTATACCGAGGTTGTTGCCTTCCATTATTGAAAGAATGCAATTCTCTGTTTTTAGGTCAGTATATAGCCAGACTATTTCTCATTTGCATAGCTATATAATGTTTTAGATTACCAACAACATATCGCTTTCTAATTTCGGAATGTGGCAGGTTGATTTTAAGAATGTGATCTTATTTTCTTACTCTGTGTGTGTTGGGAGAAAATTAGACATATGCATAGGTGTTTCAGCTACTTGTCTTTTTTTAACTAATTGGAGGTCCTTTTTAACTTTTTTTAAATAGTTATTATGCTTTGTACTATCCCTTTTGCAGTCTGCACAAGTTTATGAATGACAAACCATTACTAATACTTGGATTGAACATTTGATTGTTGGGTCTAGACTCTGGAACAAAGGTTATGGTTATCTGGATATGCTTGCTTCCAACAAAAAAGTGGATTTTTTTTCATGATTCATAATAAGGCTCTCGAGTGTCCAACACCTAAGATTTGATCTGATCGTTCAAGATATTCTCTAGCGATAGCACCTGAGAATGTTCTTATTATCCTTTCTACCTTTTGTTAGAATTTCTTCAGTTAGAATTCATACCATATTTTCTCTACTTCTATGCGTTCCGGTATATATAGCCAAAATTTGTTTCACAAGGATCCCGTGCAATGTTGAGGTTACATTGCAAATTAGCATTTTCCCTTTTTGAATGATAACTACATAGCTGTGTGTGAGATATGGTACTTTGCAGTTATGTTTTCCTATCTCAAAGCTAAAGCTTTAAGATGGTGTATTCTTCCTGTTAGCCTTCCTTTTTTCTTCCTAATATCAGAAGGAAGAAATCTTGCATTGTTTGACTGAAATCTCAAATTGATCTGAAATGTGAATTTGATAATGGTCAATGGATTGTTCTTGCCGGGAAGCAGAACTTGGAGCGAGGTTCTAACATGGTGATCTTTCTTTGGCTACACAAGAATAAGATTTTGAAGATTAAACTGGGTGAGGATCCCTCACCTTGGGCCTTTCAAAGGAATGACATATATTCTGTTCCTGTACAGCGAAGGGGAGACTAGAGGAGCAATCAAGCAGGCCACAACAAGAGGAGAGTGCCACCAGTGATATATGTTATTTTGGTGGAAAGTTCTTATGAAGATAATGCCACCTAAGATTAGCATCTTTTGGTGGAGGGGTTTGCATAATTTCTCATATCTGTTTTGGTGAAAAAATACAACATTTTTTCCTTATTCCAACAAATAGACAGTAGTTATTTTGTAAGGGTGTGTCTGAACATACTTGGCATCTGCCTCCTGTGTTAGTCCATATTACACAAATTGAAATGTGTCTCAAGTTACATATCACTGTATTTTTTTCTAAATGCAGGCAGCTAATCCCCTTTCATATAGAACTGTGTACTATTTACAAAATGCATTTTGTATGGGTATGTAGCTTTGTTTACTTCAATAACTACGATCTTGATTTTTCAAGTATTTAGCCTTATTTCATATTATTATTTTTTCATTGAATACTTCATGTATTTTAGTATAAATGTTTTGCTGCCCGTAGCAACGCACGGGTACGATCCTAGTCTTAAGAAAAAACTTAACTTGCAATTGCGAAAAATGATGGAACTGTTAGCACCTAGCCTGCAGGCAGAAAGGTGATTTGATGTATGGAGGCAGTGGTGGACATGCACTCATGACTGACCAACTCTACGACATTGGACAGTTTCTTGGTCTGTTATACTAACTAGCTTTGTGATATTCTTCTACCTTCCCTTTTGATAGGTCGGCGTTTCCTGATGAGATGTGAGTGGTGGGTTCTCTCACATCAACTAGAGTGTTGGGAACTGGATATCTGGTGATGATATGGTCATTGTGACTACTTCCTTGATGTGTGGTGAAGCTCCAGGGTTGGATCTTGCTTTGGCTTATAATCCTTGAATGTTACTGCTGCAAAGAAAAGTCTGCATCCTTATATAGGCTTTACCATGCATAAGTATATTTTCCCTTGTTACCTTGGCTTGCTGCATTAGGGAGTGACATGGCCTACCTACTTCTCGGGTAGATCTTGGGTTTTCAGCCTTAGAACTAAAGTACAACTTCGACGATGGATGGGATGACTAGAGCAATTCTTGTGCTTAAGGATGCCTGTTAGGATTGGTGATCTGCTATTTCCAATTATTTGTGCTTCATTGGCTTTTCGTATGCTTGATTTAGTCTAGTGGACTTGTACCGGTGTTTGCGTTAATGATGTTTGTTGGCACTCCTTACCGCTAACAGATAAATGTGCA
>OAMR01000183.1:747412-787032 GCA_900205405.1 Echinochloa crus-galli | reverse complement strand
TACACATCTAGATGTGTATAAGAGACAGAGTTAATCCAAAACAATAAACTTTATTTGCTTAGAGTCTTGAATAAAGTTCCACATGATTTACTTCCCCAAACTATTTAAACTAGTCCAATTTTACACTCATAATGAGTTTTCATTTTTATTTATTGTTTCTCCACTAATCAATTGAGTTCTAAGTTGAAAATTTTTAAGTGATATATGACATCATAACTTATATTAGAAAAACATATTAAGAATTTTCTGTCATATATTGGCCATGTTTAGTTCGCTTCAAAAGTGAAAAATTCTCTCTCCAAACTTCAATATTCATCTATCACATCAAATCTCTCTCCTTATGCATAGAACACTAAACGTGGGTTAATAAAAAAACTAAGTACATGGTTTTGATGTACACGACGAGACGAATATTTTGAGTCTAGTTAGGTCATGATAGGACAATGTTTACCACAAACAAACGAAAAGTGCTAAAGTACGCTACAGTGTTTGATGTGACTTTTTCACCTCCATTTTCACTCTCTTTTCAGGAACTAAATACTATCCAATACATCCTTTGATCCAACAAAATTCTGTTTGGCTTCTTTTTAAAAGGAAAAACCACAATTTACTACCACGGATCCACTCTGTCCATTTTATTGCCTCAACAAAATTTTATCATAATTTATTCGCCTGAAGTATAATTCAGTTAGCCAAATCTATGCCATAATGAGATTTATGCATTTTATTTATTTAAAGAAAGGTTGAGTTTCAATGTACAATTCTGGGTGAGATGATAAGTCACAAGTGACATGATATCCTATATCAGAAAATACTTTATTTCATAATTTTCACTATTGATTTCCATGTTGTTTTATATTTCTAAAATTAATTTTGCACTAGATGCTCCTAATATATCACAGAAAATTCTTAATATGTTTTTCTAATATAAGTTATGATGTCAGGCACGCACCAAATACATCCTCACAAGCAAGGTGCTTCGAATTGAGCAACAATATACGTCTGCCCGCGGCGGCCCGGTAGATAGATGGTGCCAGTTGTCTCCGCAGATTCGACGAGAAAAATCACACAGGAAAGCAACGGCATAGCGGGTAGCATGCGCGGATTTTCCACACCGAGCATTAAGCACGCTCGCCGATCCAAAATCCGGTGATGTCGATGGGTCTCATCCTACGTTGGAGTAGCTTGTCGGTACACATAATGCATGTGCCGTAAGCCCGTAAGTTCATCAAGAACGTGGAATATGGTCGTTCCTGACTGCCAGTACACAATGGTGGACCGGGACAACGAGCTACTCCGTCAATATATCTTCCCCGTCGCGTGCCATGCATCTAGAAGATGCACGCCCCGGCCTCTATATAAAGCGACGCCCTCTTGACATCTCAAATCACCACAAAGCACAAGCTGCACCGCAGCAAGCAAGCCAAACTTAGTCAGACACCGAAATCTTGAAATGGCGAAGTCGCCGACGAGCCTGGCGGTCCTGGCTCTCGGGCTAGCGCTCCTGCTCGCCGCCGGCCCGGCCGCCGCGCAGAACTGCGGCTGCCAGCCAGGCTACTGCTGCAGCCAGTATGGATACTGCGGCACGACCGACCCCTACTGTGGCAAGGGGTGCCGATCGGGCCCGTGCCATTCGGGCGGCGGCGGCGGCGGCGGTGGCGGCAGCGGCGTGGGTAGCATCGTCACCGACGCGTTCTTCAACGGCATCAAGAACCAGGCTGGGGCCGGGTGCGAGGGCAAGAACTTCTACACGCGGGCCGCGTTCCTGGACGCCGCCAAAATGTACTCCGGCTTCGCCAACGGCGGCTCCGGCAAGCGCGAGATCGCCGCCTTCTTCGCGCACGTCACGCACGAGACCGGGCGTAAGTTGATTGTTGAATAACCTTAATTCCTCTACTGCAGACTCTAATAAATCTTTCTTGCGCGTGGTCACCCGAAACCGCATAGCAAGTTAGCAACCACGCATGCATGCTGATCGATTTGAAACTCGGCTTATTGTTGATACCGACAGACTTCTGCTACATCAGCGAGATCAACAAGAACAACGTCTACTGCGACACGACGAGGACAGATTGGCCGTGCGCCGCGGGGAAGAAGTACTACGGGCGGGGCCCGCTGCAGCTGACGTGGAACTACAACTACGGGGCTGCCGGGAGGGCCCTCAACTTCAACGGGCTGGGGAACCCGGACGTGGTGGCGCAGAACGTCGGGATCTCGTTCAAGACGGCGCTCTGGTACTGGATGACCAACGTGCACCAGGTGATGCCGCAGGGGTTCGGCGCCACCATCAGGGCCATCAATGGCGCCCTCGAGTGCAACGGGAACAACGCCGCTCAGATGAACGCGCGGGTGGGATACTACAAGCAGTACTGCCAGCAGCTCGGCGTCGACCCCGGGCCAAACCTCACCTGCTAGGCGAGCCGCGGCTCTTCACGCCTGCATGCATGCTTGGCTGGGGAAGAATAAAGAATAAAAACTGGTGTTGGAAGTGAAACCCAGAGTTTAACACGAATATGTAGTAGTTTTAAGAATAATGCAGGGGCAGAGCCTGTTTATGCAACCCTGAATAACGCGAAGCAGCTTGTAATATGCAGGTCCCCGGAAGATCCTGGCTCTATCTATTCTAGCCTATACTCCTGGTATTTTGGAGGCCCGAGACACCTGAAGTTGGGAAAAAAATGCAGTGCGCCGGGGGCGCACGGGCGTCAGGGTGCGCCCCCGCGCCATCTGCCGTAGAACCGTGATCCGACGCCAGTGTCCAGAGATTCATCCGCTCGGCTCAAAGCGACTCGGCTCACGCAGTCGCACGCATGACTCAATCGGCTCACGCAACGCGACGTCCGCTCGGCTCCTCGCGACGGCTCCGCACGCGAGACTTCTCTTCCTTGGCCGCCAGCATGCACCGGTCAACGGCGATCAGGTCCGGCAGGGCCGGCAGCTCAAGCCTGTGCTCCTGGGGGAGGCGACGTTGGCAGCGCCGACGCTGCCGCCGGAGCCGGAGCCCTCGTAGTAGCAGCACTTGTGGCCGCCGAGCGCCTGCCGCATCGGGAACGTCTTCCTACACACGAAGCACTCGTACGCCCTGCCGGACGCGGACGAGGACGCGGCGGGCGTGGCCGCGGCCGGCTCCTGGTGGGCGGGTGGGGCTGCAGGCGGCGCCCTGGCGCGGTAGCTGTACTTGTGGCCGCCGAGGGCCTGCTCCACCATGGCTGCCGCCATTCTTAAATATGAAGTGCTCCTATATACGATGCATGCACGCGTTGGCACGAGAGACCGAAGCAGAGTGCTAGTGGGCAAGGAGTAGCTAAAGTTGCGTTTTCGTGCGTCGAGCGCGCTGTCGCGAGCGGAGCCGTCACGAGGAGCCGAGCGGACGTCGCGTTCCGTGAGCCGATCGAGTCCGTTCTGCGCGCGACTCCGGGCGCTGGCGTCGGATCACGGTTCTGCGGCAGATCGCGCGGGGGCGCACCTTGGCGCCCGTGCGCCCCGGACGCACTGCATTTTTTTCCTGAAGTTGTTGGGCTCTTTGATACTTTGTCCCCTGTTTAGTTCCCAATCACATCACCAAACTTTTAAAAATTCTCTCTCCAAACTTCTCTATTCACCTATCACATCAAATCTCTCTCCTCATGCATGGAGTTTAAATGTAGGTAAATAAAAAAACTAATTACATAGTTTTGATGTACACGACGAGACGAATATTTTGAGTCTAGTTAGGTCATGATAGGACAATGTTTACCACAAACAAACGAAAAGTGCTAAAGTACGCTACAGTGTTTGATGTGACTTTTTCACCTCCATTTTCACTCTCTTTTCAGGAACTAAATACTATCCAATACATCCTTTGATCCAACAAAATTCTGTTTGGCTTCTTTTTAAAAGGAAAAACCACAATTTACTACCACGGATCCACTCTGTCCATTTTATTGCCTCAACAAAAATTTATCATAATTTATTCGCCTGAAGTATAATTCAGTTAGCCAAATCTATGCCATAATGAGATTTATGCATTTTATTTATTTAAAGAAAGGTTGAGTTTCAATGTACAATTCTGGGTGAGATGATAAGTCACAAGTGACATGATATCCTATATCAGAAAATACTTTATTTCATAATTTTCACTATTGCTTTTCATGTTGTTTTATATTTCTAAAATTAATTTTGCACTAGATGCTCCTAATCACGGTGTTTAGTTCCCGAAAAGCGAAAATAAAGTTTGGTGAAATGTCACATCGGACACTGTAGCGTACTGTAGCATTTTTCATTTGTTTGTGGTAATCGTTGTCCTACTATGACCTAACTAGACTCAAAAGATTCGTCTCGTCGTGTACATCAAAACCATGTACTTAGTTTTTTTATTAACCCACGTTTAGTGTTCTATGCATAAGGAGAGAGATTTGATGTGATAGATGAATATTGAAGTTTGGAGAGAGAATTTTTCACTTTTGAAGCGAACTAAACATGGCCAATATATGACAGAAAATTCTTAATATGTTTTTCTAATATAAGTTATGATGTTATATATCACTTAAAAATTTTCAACTTAGAACTCAATTGATTAGTGGAGAAACAATAAATAAAAATGAAAACTCATTATGAGTGTAAAATTGGACTAGTTTAAATAGTTTGGGGAAGTAAATCATGTGGAACTTTATTCAAGACTCTAAGCAAATAAAGTTTATTGTTTTGGGTTACTCCCTCCATTCAACTATGCAAGGGCTATTTTTTCTTGCCTCAAAGATTAAGGAAAACACTCTCATCATTAGTTTTTCTTAGGAAAAAAAAAACAATCGGCTTTTATTGTGAATTCTTTTACTCTCTGCATGTGCTTCACTCCCAAGGTGTGCATGCCATAAATTACTGCCGCACCGATTCCCAAAGCATCACTCCCAAGAAAAAATAAGAATAGGCCTTGCAAAAGTGAACTTTTGATATTTCACAATAGGCCTTGCATAGATGAATGGAGGGAGTAACTATTATCTACAATTGTCAAAATCAAGTATCCAAATAAAACCTAAACCCAGGGGAGATGAAATGATTACAGATTAATGAACTAGAAGTTACTATCATTGCTAGGCTGCTAGCTCATCGGCAGTCTCACATTCCGTGAAAAGTCACAGTAATAATGACTAAGCGATAGGCCACCGGATGCATGGACTAGGAATGACTGACTCACTGACATCCCAGAAGAGGTAGTCGAATGTTACTTTGGGCTGAAACTGAAATCCAAAGTCCACGGAATCAAAACCGGAAACCATCTATTTGCCGTGCGCCAAAGGCGCACAGCAAAGTCCAAAATATGAACGGCAAACTTTACCGTGCGTATTTAGCCGTTACTCACAGCAAAGACCGCCCGGCAATAATCTGCATGGTAAAGAGTGTGCCTTTTGTCACGTACACAGCAAATTCTTTGCCGTGCGCAAAATGACACACGGCAAACATTTTCACAAAAGAATAAAAAAAATTGGCAGAGAGAGAAGGAGAACGAACCTCGTTGGCGGCGGCCTCGGCAAGGGGCGCCGGCGCCGGTGAGCAGGGAGCAGTGCGCGTCGGATCCGTCCCCGCCATGGCCACCACCGCGCCCGCCATGGCACCGCGCCGGCCACCACCGCACCGTCGCCTCCCTCACCACTGGATCCGGTCGAGGCAGCGCCGGATCCATGGCCTCCCGCCTCGCCCCCGCCGCTCGTCGGCACCGGCGAGCTCTTAGGGGTCCGCCGCCCGTCGCCCGCCAGGGATAGAGAGAGGGGGGGAGGGGAGCAAGGTGGCGGCGCGGCCGGGAGGGAGCGAGGGAGGGAGGCCATGGTGGCGGCGCATGCGAGGAGGAAGGAGAAGGGAGGAGGAGAAGAGAGGAGGGAGGAGGCCGAGGAGATAAGGCCGCGCCGTAGCCGTGGTGGTGGTGGGGTCGGTCAGGTGGGGCCTACCGCGACGTGTGGGAGGAGGGAGAGGGTGCTGCGGAGTACAGTGGGCCCCATAAACTTTGCCGTGCGTTACTGTGATGGGCACACGGCGAATAGTTTTCTTTACCGTGTGTTTTAACATGGCGCACGGCAAACTAAACTAAAAGTCTCCATATTTTCTGTAAAAAAAGCATTATCTAGAGAAGGCAACCGAAAATGAAATATCACCATTTAGTAACCAAGAAATTTATACTACTAACAGACCACGTACCATCATTTGGAGGGACCACCACGAATTGGAAATATGTACCATGATTTGGAAAATGCAAACACCAACTTTTCATAACATAGAAAGATTTACAACTTTCATTTAGGTAGTTTCTCCATCCGAGGTCATTTGAAAATTTGAATTTAAAGTTTTTGAAATTCAAATGTAGTTTCATTTGAAAATTTTGAATTTAAAGTTTTTGAAATTCAAATCTAAATAAATGTAGTTTCTCCACGAATTTAAAGTTTTTAAAAGTTTTAAATGAAAAAGTTGTCAACTACAAAGTTTTATAACATTTCAAGATCTACAACTTTTATTTAGAGTGTTTCTCCATCCGATATCATTTGAAAATTTAATATCTCATCTTTCTAGTAGTTTCTACTCTACTAGAGAGACAGGTAAGATTTATGAACAAATTTACTTTAATATTGTCAAATGAAGAACTACCCGTAACAAAAATTGTTAATCTTGATGAGTTACACAACTTGGTAGTTCAAAATATTTTCATTTGAATTTGTTTAAGGCATCAAAATGTGCTTTTAAACATAAAAAAACGCACGGCAAAGAGTGGCTTTGCGTTGTGCCGTGGGGATGGCGCACGGCAAACTCATGACTTTGCTGTGTGCCAAAAAGTATTTGTTTGCCGTGCGCCAAGAGAAAAGCGCATGGCAAAGTGTTTGTTTGTCGAGTGTTTTTTTTTCGCCGGGTATTTTTTAGAAAACACTCGGCAAACTTCTTGTTTGCCGTGTGCCCGAGGGAATGCGCACGGCAAACCCCCACGCACACGGCAAACTTCAAGTTTCCGGTAGTGGGTGTAGACACGGCAGCGTTTTCTTACACAATCTAGTTAATCTGGTATTCATGTCTGGATTGCTACAAACCCGGATATTTGTTTCATATTATCCAAAACAAGCTTTAGATTTAAGGGGTTAACATACCTGGTTTCTATAGCTATAGTTGAGATATGAATGTTTTTATTATGTGTGTTCGAGAGAGATGACTATTTTTACAATTGAGGAAACTGAAACATTAGCGGTAGTTTTCTTAGAAGAATTTTGACAATAGTTTTTTTTGAATACGTAGGAGAGCTGCGCATCATTGTATTAAGAAGAAGATAATATTTATGTTACAGTAATATGTGGGTAAACGAGCACGCGCTAGGAGCCTAGGACTCACACCATCTTCACCACCCGTAGCTCACTGGCGAGATCAGTCCAGGAGCGTGAGCAAGAACAAAGAAAATCAAAGCAAGGATAGAATCTCAGAGGAGCTGGCCGATGTAGCCGAAACCCCAAGTTCAGGTTTACTGAATGCAAATGATAATTTGATGTCTCAAGAGATGTGCATAGCTCATGTTATGTAGTATTGGCCTTGGGCTTTCTCTTGGGCTATCATTCGGCAAATGGGTATCTTTGGACATCTTGGGTCCTTATATTACACAATATTGCAACATGAGGACTCAAAGCTCTATCCAATGGGTGATGAACTACTCAGTAAGTAGACAATCTAGATCTCTGCTCCTCCTTAGAGAAGGGAACAACTCTTTAGCCGCAGCTATATGACTCACTCAATCGTCCTTCGAAATAGTGGTGGAAAGGTTGTCTCTCGTGATGGCCGGTGCTTCCGCTCAGTGGCAATGGGGCACCAAATCGCTGTATTAGGATGACCTCAGCACGCTTGAAAGACGCCACATTCGCTAAATTTGACGAATGTGGCGTCTTCCAAGCGTGCTAAGGTCAATTTGGGCTTCACCAGGAGGTCACCAGCTTCACCAGCAAATTGACCTCCTGGTGAAGCTGCATTCTTCATCAATTTGGGCTTTTGCACAAGTGGAGTCTGAATCTTGTGACTGACCCCGTCGATGAAGCTTCTGAGCTTATCTATTAAAGAGACGCTATGTTGGAGTCCCCGAAACTTTGACAATAGTTGGAGGAAGTAAATACAGTAGTATGCCGTATTCTATTAAAGAGACGCTATGTCACTGAAGCTGAAGTCCACAATGTTATTCATTGAAAATGCGCGCAGTCCAAATTAGACAGCCATGCATTCCCCGCAGTCCGGCAGCGATGTTGGAAGTCTTCCTCCCTTCTGGCTGGACCATTTCTGTTACATCTTGGAACACGCTAAGCTACCAATAGGCCCTCACCTCACATGGCCGGTGCATAGAAGTCGAATTGAGCAACAATATACGGTTTCACTGGTGTATGCAATCTTAGTGCGTAGCCTTGACCAAGATCTTATCTTTGCTGTGCAGGATTTCGGTATCTTAGTCATTAATTGGGTTATTATGTGTTGTGAATTTCTTTTCTTTATGGTAGTGGGTGGTGTGCCACCGTCTATAAAGCCATTGTATAATTTTGCACATTGGAACTCTTTGATCTTTATGTTGTGTCATTGTAATTATCTTCTTTTTAGCGAGACACGTTGTAAAAGAATATCTTTATACTCCGTGGCCTATTTTAATGATATTTACAGTTTACCAATATACTCCATCCGTCCTAAAAAAAGAAGAAGTTATTTTAGAAATTTTAGGACAGATTAACGAGAAAATTAAATGATCTTAATTACCCCTAATTATTAGTCATGCACATGTTCTTACTAAATAGAATGACTTATTTTTTGGACAAATTTTGAATCCTGGTGTCTATTTTTTTGGACGGAGAGAGTAATGTGTAAAAAAGTATGGAAAGCAAAGACAATCAGCATAATGAGAGATTCTGAGGTACTCCCTCCGTCTCTAAATAACTGTCTTTTTCACTTCCCGAGAAATAACTTTGATTAATTTTATATTAAAATATATTATCATTTATGATACATAATTATTATCATTAGATAAATCTTTTGATCTAGTTTTTTAACAATTTTTTTAAAGATTAAAATGTTGTACATATTTTCTACAAATCGAATCTAAATCGTGGCACGAAAACCAACGACGACGAATAATAAGGGACAGATGGGACAGTAACATGGCAGCAGCTCCTAGTGTCCTATACATATGAGAGCTTTTCTCGATACTCCAACCCAATAAGTTTTCATGCGTCGCAGCACGCCATCCATGCGAGCACACAGTATACAGGGAACTATGTAGTTAGCATGATGGTCTTATTACATATAAGCAAGCTTGGGATAGCACTTCCTATAGATAGCAGCTATTTAGAATCTGAAAAAAATGGTTGCACAAAAATGTGTTATCACAGAATCTTTATCTTTTGGCATTGCAAGTTTTTTTTTCCCCTGAAGATCTATACATAAAACCGGCAGATTAGGAACTTCAATTATAGCTCGCCCCAATGCACTGGCAACGACGCAAACTTGGAAAGCACTCCTAAGTCCCAACCAACCAACTGCATATGGGATTAACACATATCAGATTCAGAGCAAACAATGAGTTTGAAGAAAACAACCATTATTGTCGGCATCATCCCTAAAAAGAAGTGATACTCTCTCATACGTAACAAGAAACTGAAATCAAGGCCCACGAAACCAAAACTTGCAGAGACGCAGCACTTTTTCAACTACTGCAAGCCCTGGCATATTTTCATATTATCCAAAACAAAGCTTCAGTCAAATCAGGTCTTAAAATACCTAGTTTCTATATCCATAACTGCGAGATGACATATGACTGGTTTTACATAGCGGTGGTCTTTTAGTTTTAGAGGAACTTATTATTTGGCAATAGTTGCGGGACCTTATGTTACCGAAAGCTTTAGCCCAAACTAGCATGGAATTGACGACCCTCTCACTGAAAATCCTCCAAGAGGCAGTCTGGAGAGGAAGGAAATAAAATGCGCGCAGTCTAAATTACACAGCCATCATCGGCAAAGTCCGGCAGCGATGTTGGAACTTGGAAGTCTTCCCTCTGGCTGGACCAATTTCGATCTGTTAGACCTTGGAACACGCAGGCCACCAGCAGGCCCCAACATGCGCGATGCGTAGAAGCTAGTGGAATTGAGCAACATTGCAACAATATACGGCTGCCCTCAGCGGCTGGGAGACGGCAATTGTCTTTGTAGGCGCGAAAAATCACCGGAAAATAACGACTTGCAGCCATTTTCCACAATATTCGAGTACACGGCGGCGATATATCCAAGTCTGACGAGACGATAGTCTTCACGCACTTACATTATACAGTAGCTAAACTTGTCGGTACATGTTGACGCATGAGTCACAAGCTCATCAGAGACAGGAAACAGTTCTGCCGGTACAATGCTGAACCGGGAGTGGCTTATTCTCGACGTCGCATGCCGTGCATCGGAACTTTGCATGCCCAGATCTCTATATAAAGGGGCACAATCATTACGGCTGAGATCACCTCACAACAAGCTGCACCGCAGCAAGGAAACTTTTGTCAGGAGCTCGAGTACTGATCCAGTATGGCGAAAGCGCCGACGGCGGTCCTGGCTCTCGGGCTGGCGCTGCTATGCGCCGCCGGCCTGGCCGCCGCGCAGAACTGCGGCTGCCAGCCAGGCTACTGCTGCAGCCAGTTTGGTTACTGCGGCACGACCGACGCCTACTGTGGCCAGGGGTGCCGATCGGGCCCGTGCCATTCGGGCGGCGGCGGCGGTGGTGGCGGTGGCGGCGGCGGCAGCGGCGGCGGCGCGAACGTGGCTAGCGTCGTCACCGACGCGTTCTTCAACAGCATCAAGTCCCAGGACAGCGGGTGCGAGGGCAAGAACTTCTACTCGCGGAGCGCGTTCCTGAACGCCGCCAACGCGTACCCGGGCTTCGCGCACGGTGGCTCCGAGACCGAGGGCAAGCGCGAGATCGCAGCCTTCTTCGCCAACGTCGCGCACGAGACCGGACGTGAGTCGAATACATTATACATAGCTTTTCTGACTGTCACGATTGGTACGCAGCAGTTTACATGGCTGGTGTCTAATTTCCATGTCGCGTCGTATATTTACGCGATGAACAGGTCTGTGCTTCATCAACGAGATCAACGGGGCGACCAGGAACTACTGCGACCCGAGCAACAGGCAGTGGCCGTGCGTCCCGGGGAAGAAGTACTACGGGCGCGGCCCGCTGCAGATCTCGTGGAACTACAACTACGGACCAGCAGGGAGGAGCATCGGCTTCGACGGGCTCGGGAACCCGGACAGGGTGGCGCAGGACCCCGTGATCGCGTTCAAGACGGCGCTGTGGTTCTGGATGAACAACGTGCACCAGGTGATGCCGCAGGGGTTCGGCGCCACCATCAGGGCCATCAACGGCGACCTCGAGTGCAACGGGAGGAACCCTGGTGCGGTGAACTCAAGGGTGAACTACTACAAGCAGTATTGCAGACAGATCGGCGTCGACCCCGGGAACAACCTCACCTGCTAGAGGTGATGTGGTTCATGCAGGCACACGCTTGGCTTCTGAAGAATAAAGAATACTCGGCGTCGCTTACTTGTACTGGCGTCTGGAGTAAAACGTACCCAGATCTACCATACGCCCCATACCAATAGTGTCAACAATAAAATGCGCAGGGCAGGGCCTATATTATTCGTCGTACAATAAATAATTAAGCATATGTGATGTGCACAGTGCTTTAAACACCGAAAATGCAATCTCGGTGTACATCTAACTGGCTGGTTTACAAGTAAATAAATCAGATATGATTACAACTAGTATCTCCTTGATATTCCACGAAAATCTATCATGTTTGGCGTATGCCTTGCAGTTCATGGCGTCGTGCACCGCGCGCCTCTGATCGAGTCGGCCGGGCCTTCCAATGGTGATGGTACTCAGGGGTCCACCCCCGTCACAGGGGTGTGCTCATGTGGGAAGCTAATTAGGAGGAAGAAGAAAGAATCCAATGAGAATGAAGAAGAAGAAAGGGCCTGACCAATGAACCAATTAAGCAAATAGGAGACTTCTTTTCATCTATCTCTCCTTCTCAGCAAAAAATATTATCTAATAAAGCCTGGATCATTCAACAAATAGGCACAAAACAAGAGTGTTCCTACCACAATAGCTTGTCAACTATGCCCTTCATCAAACCAACATTATTTTGTATGTCTCTAATGGTTATTGTAAAAACCTACAGAATGTATGAAATAATGTTTCTTTGTTTTTTTTTGCGAAACCCAAAAGACGTACATAGACGATCACATACACGCACACGCACGCACACTCAATACACGCACACTCAATACACGCACATAATCCTACCCCTTTGAGCACATCAGAGACTGATCTGGCAGATCTCAAGAACGACAAAGTCACCACAGACGTCTCGCTCTCAACGAGAACATCGTCTACCACTAAAAAAATAGTACTGGTTAAATCATATATTAAATCTAGGAAAATATGACACTCCTAAAGATGGACATGTTCCACCACAATTAACCTTGCAAACTGATTTTTGTAAAGTTTTTAAGTTTTCTTTTTCTAAATGTCTAGTAAAATTAACATGCAGGCGCTAAAATGAGTCTCTGGTGGGTAATAATAAGATTAGGAGGAAGAATGAACGACAATCCTATTTTGTTACCTAAAATAATCAGAAAAGATCACCCTCATATAGAGCTCGACGCGAAATTTAAATTCCTGGATGGAATGCTGGCCAGCTTATTGTTGTTTTCTAGGATTTGATCGCGGAATAAACAAATCAGTTTCTAATTTCAGAGGTGACGCTGGTCAAGCCCTCACAACAGGCAAGTAATTCTGCCTCTTCTACAATTTGCTGGTAAGTTGACATCTCCATTCTCAGAGCGAGAGCAGATTGTGACTGGGGTAGTTTGCTCTAAACACTATGAGTTCAGGGTGTTGTGCGTACCTGTCCAAAAATTAAGCAAACTTCTGTTTGCACTTTAGAAGTCTTCCTTTCTTAAATTCGCACATGTGATTCATGGAACTGGTTCAACACAATACGGCTGCCACCGGCGGCTGGATGATGGCAATGAGATCAGCCATCACCGGCAGTACAAATCAAAGAACTCCCCGATTAACTTTTTTTAGGAAAAAAAAAGAAAACGGAAGCATCCTAGGCTACCTTCTACATTATACCAGCGGTACAAATTAAGCAGAGCCATCACCGGCAGCAATGTTGGAAGTCTTCCTTCCTGGATTGACCCTTTTTGGTTAGATTGTGGAACACGCAGGTCACCATTCAGTCATTCGCCATGTACGGCTGTAAAGCGGCGGCCACCACATGACGCAAATTGTCTTTGTAGACGCGAAAATTGTGGCCAGAGTAGTCAAGTACACGGCGGCGATCCAAATACGTTATCTCAAATTCAGTTGCACCTATACATCGTGGCCGTTTTCCCTTTCATTCTAGGCCAGGCGGATTACGCTACCTTGTGATTGACGTGCATGCCATCGCCCGCAAGTTCAAACTGTGGAACAGTGGTGCCAGTACAAGTAATACTGGATCGATCGAGCTCATCCATCCTCCACGTCGCAAGCCACGCATCAAGAACATTAACGCTGGCCCCTTTATAAACACGCCACCAGAGGGGGCCATGAAAACCTCATAAGCCTAGAGCAATCGATCGAGCCGAGGCATCTTATATTATCCAGTACGGGGAACTCACCACAGCACACCATGCCCTTTACGGCCCTGGCTCTTGGGCTAGCACTCCTCTGCGCCGCCGTCCCGTGCTCAGGGAGCAGCGGCAGCGGCGGCGCGCCGGTGACCAGCGTCGTCACCGAGGCGTTCTTCAACGGCATCAAGTCCCAGGCCGCGAACGGGTGCGAGGGCAAGAACTTCTACACACGGGCCGCGTTCCTGAACGCCGTCAAGTCCTACCCGGGCTTCGCGCACGGCGGCACCGAGGCCGACGGCAAGCGCGAGATCGCCGCCTTCTTCGCGCACGTCACGTACCAGACCGGACGTAAGCTGAGACAGTACATTGGATCGCTACCTGTTTCTCGCTTAATTTTGCAGGCTCTGATCGATGCGCTGACGAGTTCTCTGCGTGCGTGCGTACATGTATGTGGTAACAGATCTCTGCTACATCAACGAGATCAACAGGGGGAACGTCTTCTGTGACCTGAGCAGCAAGCAGTGGCCGTGCGTCCCGGGGAAGAGGTACTACGGGCGCGGCCCGCTGCAGATCTCGTGGAACTTCAACTACGGGCCGGCGGGGAAGAGCATCGGCTTCGACGGGCTCGGGGACCCGGACAGGGTGGCGCAGGACCCCGTGGTGTCGTTCAAGTCGGCGCTCTGGATCTGGATGAACAGCGCGCACCAGGTGATGCCGCAGGGGTTCGGCGCCACCATCAGGGCTATCAACGGCGGCCTCGCGTGCAACGGCAAGAACCCCGCTCTGGTGAACGCGTTGGTGGGCTACTACAAGCAGTACTGCCAGCAGCTCGGCGTAGACCCGGGGAACAACCTCACCTGCTAGTTGAGATTATTTCATGAGTGGATGTGCTTCGCTAGCTCCTGAAGAATGAACCCACTGTTCCACGAGTGCGGGTAGTAGCAATAAATTCCAGCGTGCATTACTGCAGCTTGTAATAAGCGTTCACGTAACAATAACAGATGACAATAACGATCGAATTTTACTCTTATTGAAGATCAAATTGTGTCACGAGAAGAGATACAGAAGAGTATCTGACTATCTGAATATCTGACTCGCACCAAGAAGACAATAATAAAGCAAGCGTGCATCACTAGGCTGCTGTTTAATTGAGTTACTCCGTTCAGTCAGTGTAATCCCCGCTATGTAGCTCTGGTCACCTAACTCTCCCTCTCCCCCGCAATGTAACTCCCCCGGCAGGCCATCGTATGGGCATGGCCATGATGTACCCAGGTGCCCGGCACCCTCCATCCCCAGGCTAGTCCTGGTATCAGTGGTAAATGATTAGGTGGGGATGGTCGTCCCCCCGTGTTCTTCAAAAAAAAAAACCTTCACGGTTCCACGAGTGCGTGAATTCCAGCGTGCATCGCTAGCTCAACTAGGTTTTTCAGTCAGTCAGTCAGTCAGTGGCTCGACCCAGCGGCAAAGGACAAATCACTCAACGTTTTTCAGCCCATGCCAGCGGGCAGCGAGGCAGCGAAGAAGAACTGAAGAATGAAGGAAGGGGACGGAAAAAAAAGAACATGGAATTCAATCGATGTTGTAGTTCTTTCTGCTTTGGGCTCTGAAGTTATCTTCAAGCCAGGACGCAGTCCGAGAATACCAAACAAGAAGGAGATCTTACATCGAGCAGCCCAATAGCCCAAAGAGCGCACGGCCAATCTTTGAAGCCCATATGGCATACGAGGTACTACGGGCACGGGCCGCTGCAGATCTCGTGGAAATACAACTACGGGCCGGCGGGAATGTACATCGGCTCCGACGGGCTTGGGAACCCGGACAGGGTGGCGCAAGTACAAGGTCCATGGGCCGGCATAGCCCAAGTACAGGGTCACAGGCAGGGGGTGGGCTAATATTTGGGCCTTCGAGGCGGAAGGTGCAATAGCAGGTGCCGTCTCCAGCGCAACCCATTCCATCCCCTCCTCCCGACTCGGTCCCTCGCCTCTCCCCGTCCGACCGCCGCTCTTTCCTCCGCCGCCACCGTTGGCCTCTCCAGGTAACTACCATGCCGGTTGCATTGATGCCTCCGTCTTGTGTCGCTTGATTCCTGGTTGTATGCGCCTCCCCGTTTCGTTTGGCTAGGGTTTTGGAGTACCTATTTGGTGTGGGATTAGAGTGGGCGTTTTCCGTTTTTCGGTTCGTCGGGCGAGCGAGACTTGATGCGGGCTGCAGAGACTTTCTTATGAGCTTCACTTGGCAACTTAATTGGGTCTGGTTGCTCATTAGGAAATAGCTATTCGTTTGGTAATTTGATGGTGCTGTACCTGTACTGCTGTCCTCTGATTGAGGTTTGCATGCTGAAATCGACAATTACGCGCTGCGAAGTCTCGCAGATCACTGGTACTTCACCACCAGGAATGCCATGCTGTTTAATGTTAGGATTACTAAATTGCCATTGGTAATTCAGCCACCAGGAATTGTACGGACTCTACCCAGCTTCAAGATAAGTATCAACCCAACTGCTTGTGATCAACCCAACTGCTCCTCGGATGGCAAGCAGCGAGGAGCTCGCCCAGATCGACATCTCCAAGGAGGTTCGTGCGCCCCCACCCTCTCCGCCGCAGAGCGCGCACGCGAATTGCTCGACATTTTGTCTGACCCGACCGGCCCTGCAGGAGAAGGACAAGCTGGTGGCAGACGTGATGCGCTACATGCTCTTCAAGACGCACCAGACCTCCGGCTGCCCCATCAAGCGGGAGGAGCTCACCGGGATCGTCACCAAGAACTACCGCCAGCGCGCCCTGCCCACGCTCGTCATCAACGAGGCCAGGGACAGGTTCGCCGCCACCTTCGGGTACGAGATGAGGGAGCTCCAAAGGACCCGTGCCCTGTCCACGCGTTCTGGCCGGCAGTCACAGCCGCAGCGTAAGACATCCACCGTCTTTTTCGTTCTTTCTTTTTCTATTGGGGGTTGCTTTCCTCTGTGTCTGTGACCACAGTGGCAACCAGCAGGCAATGGCTGATGAATTTTGTGGCAAATGTGTTCAGCGAATGCGGAGGCGAAGAGCTATGTTCTGGTCAGCCAGCTAGATCCTGAGGTGTATAGCAAGTACGTTGAGGATAAGAAGGCTGCCCCTCTGTCTGGCTTTGCTTTCACTGTCATTAGCCTTATTCACCTTGCTGGTGGCAAAACCTCTGAAGGTAAGGGAAGCAAATCAAATTATTTGCTTAGGTTAGGAGAACTTCATGATCTGATGTTCCTGAAATATCCTGGTCACTTTCCAGAGGACCTCTGGCATCAGTTGAAGCGGCTGGGTTTGAATGAGAATGATGAGACCCATCCTGTCCTTGGTAACAATAAGCAGGCGCTTGAACTCCTCGTGCAGCAAAGGTTGGTTTTACGTGTGCTGTGGCATCTGTGATTCAATGCAGAGAATTTGTTTGGCTCATCTTTATTGTTTAATGCAGGTACCTGCTGAAGGAGAAACTTGCTGGACCAGAAGGCCATATGATGACGTATGAGCTTGCAGAGAGGGCATTGGATGAATCAATCAGTGGGAGGCTTAAAGACTACATTTCACAGGTAATGCATCAGCCTGTGACAATAGTGCTACAAACTTTAATCCATCAAGGGCACTGCTTTTTGGAGCAGACAACATCAAAGGTGATTACCATGTCCAGGGTTATGTATAGTGTCATGACTCACGACTCTTGTAGTTATACCTGATATTACCATGTCCTCTGAATTTCCTTTTATTATCGTTACAGAAATATTAGTTGCATTAATTTATCTGAAGCATATGTATCTGAAGAAAAAATTTCTTGCGTTCTACTGCAGCTGGTACACTCTGAAATGGTGAATGGAACAGAATGGTAGGGTAGGCTAGTAGCATTTTCTGAACAAAATGTTTTTTTACTTCTGATAACAAGCTGCACAGAAACAATCTGCAGTAGGGAAATTTTCCATTCCTGAATGTGCATATCAAATCTTGTCAAGATTATGTTTGGAAATTGTGCAAGATGTTTTGAGTCTCCTAAAAACGAAGCTCATTTTGTTTCTTTAATAGATTGTGGGCACAGTCACTGCCGCTGAAGAAAACTGAAGTTGATATGATGGTATGACGGTCAGTAGGTATTTCAATTGCCTCATCTTTCCTTGTTTCTGGATCAAAATGATATGCCTTGTCAATTTCTTGTAGGAACAATACATGCTAACATGGTTCTTCATCATATCTCATCCTTGCAGGGTATCTGCCCTGTTTGTTGTGGCTGAGGACAAGCTGACTCTATTGAGGATGGGAATCTATATCATCGTTCATCAACATCTTGCATGGTTGGTTCATGACCAAACCTTGCCACACCTCGCCGTAACTAATATTAGCTGGTGTTTGGTTTTTATCCTGAACTGCGGCGTGCCACAAAAATTGTGGCAGCTCTTCTATGTGTTTGTACGCGTTTCTGCGCCAAATGTCTGGCGGCCGATTTTATCGCCGCACTGTGGCTTTTGGTGGCAGCAACCAAACTAGTCTGTCAAGACAGGGCGTATTTTGTACAGGAGAGGAGATGTGTGCTTCTCAGATAGGCGGTAGTATCCTTAATGGGACCGTATTGTCTCACTCACTCTGTCCACTAGGGAGTTTAGTGACCTGACGCAAGCATGCCATGTGTTGTGTTATTGCGCTGGATGCTCTGATGTTTCTTTGATCCTAGCTGAGCAATCCACATTGTGATCAAACCAAGGCAACGGTAGGTGCAGCTGATGTGTCACCAATATCTGGTAATCAACATTCCAAATATCTGCAACGTCAGAGCTCCTCCGTTCCAAGAACCACAGCATAGCATCAAAGTAACAAATTCAACATAATATCAATCAGCTTAAGTCGAGTGCCGTTACATAATCATACTGCCAATGCTACATTTGCCTCTGGTTCCTTCTTGCAGATCCACGCCAGTAATTCCATGTGGGCATGCACAGAACGGACATTGCAGAACGAACATGACTAGCGAGAGTTTTAAGTATCTACTGCAATGTGGCTAGTCATTGCGGAACGGAAATTTAGGCTTCACAGCCTAGTATTTGCTTCAGTTTCGTGAGGTGGAAACTATCTACTGCTTTCTCTGTTGTTTTTATATGGCATACTTTGAATGTTCGCTTTCATGATTTGACCAACAATTTAGTCCAATAAGATGTAAGCTACTATTGATGCTATTGGATTCACACTAACCGATTTGTCAATAATTATGATAACCATGTGCCGCCGTCACGCTCCACGGCCTCAACCTCCACCTCCGCGGCCGTCTGCGCGCTCCCGCGTCATCACCGTCCTCGACGTCTCCGGCAACGTGCTTACGGGCGGCGTCCCCGTGGGGCTCCGCGTCGCCGCCTGCGCCGCGCTCGAGCTCCTCGACCTCAGCGCCTGCCAACGCCCTCCGCGGCGGCGTCCCGCCGGAGCTCTGGCCGGCTCTTCCTCAGCGAAAACATTCTCCACGGCGAGATCCCGGACCCTTAACGACAACGACCTTACCGGCGGCCATGTCCCGAGAGAACACTCTTGTTTTCCACTCTAGAGAATTCCAACTGTCGTGGGGGTCCACGGGCCGGCGTAGCCCAAGTAAAAGGGCACACGGCAGGGGGTGGGCTAATATTTGGGCCTTCGAGGCGGAAGGTGCCGTAGGCCCGTAGCAGCCGGCGGACACAACGAGCGGGCCCCAGCCGCCTCCAGCGCAACCCAATCCATTCCATCCCCTCCTCCCCAGCTCGGTCCCTCGCCTCTCTCCGTCCGACCGCCGGCCATCGCTCTCTTTCCTCCGCCGCCACCGTTGGCCTCTCCAGGTAACCACCCGGTTGCATTGATGCCTCCGTCTTGTGTCGCTTGCTCCCTGGTTGTATGCGCTTCCCCGCTTCGTCTGGCTAGGGTTTTAGAGTACCTATTTGGTGTGGGATTAGAGTGGGCGTTTTTCGGTTCGTCCGGCGAGGGAGACTTTGATGCGAGCTGCAGGGCCTTTCGTACGAGCTTCACTTGGCAACTTAATCGGAATCTTGTTCTGGTTGCTCAGTAGGAAATAGATATTTGTTGGATAATTGGATTGTACTGTACCTGTACTGCTGTTCTCTGATTGAGGTTTGCATGCTGAAATCGACAATTACGCGCTGTGAACTGTGAAGTATCCCAAAACACTGGTACTTCACCACCAGGAATGTCATGCAGTCTAATGTTAGGATTACTCAATTGTCATTCAGTAGGTATTTCAATTGCCTCATCTTTCCTTGTTTCTGGATCAAAATGATATGCCTTGTCAATTTCTTGTAGGAACAATACATGCTAACATGGTTCTTCATCATATCTCATCCTTGCAGGGTATCTGCCCTGTTTGTTGTGGCTGAGGACAAGCTGACTCTATTGAGGATGGGAAGCTATTATCATCGTTCATCAACATCTTGCATGGTCGTTACTTGTTATTCTGTCAAAACAGGGCGTATTTTGTACAGGAGAGGAGATGTGTGCTTCTCAGATAGGCGGTAGTATCCTTAATGAGACCGTATTGTCTCACTGACATTGTCCACTAGGGAGTTTAGTGACCTGACGCAAGCATGCCATGTGTTGTGTTATTGCGCTGGATGCTCTGATGTTTCTTTGATCCTAGCTGAGCAATCCACATTGTGATCAAACCAAGGCAACGGTAGGTGCAGCTGATGTGTCACCAATATCTGGTAATCAACATTCCAAATATCTGCAACGTCAGAGCTCCTCCGTTCCAAGAACCACAGCATAGCATCAAAGTAACAAATTCAACATAATATCAATCAGCTTAAGTCGAGTGCCGTTACATAATCATACTGCCAATGCTACATTTGCCTCTGGTTCCTTCTTGCAGATCCACGCCAGTAATTCCATGTGGGCATGCACAGAACGGACATTGCAGAACGAACATGACTAGCGAGAGTTTTAAGTATCTACTGCAATGTGGCTAGTCATTGCGGAACGGAAATTTAGGCTTCACAGCCTAGTATTTGCTTCAGTTTCGTGAGGTGGAAACTATCTACTGCTTTCTCTGTTGTTTTTATATGGCATACTTTGAATGTTCGCTTTCATGATTTGACCAACAATTTAGTCCAATAAGATGTAAGCTACTATTGATGCTATTGGATTCACACTAACCGATTTGTCAATAATTATGATAACCATGTGCCGCCGTCACGCTCCACGGCCTCAACCTCCACCTCCGCGGCCGTCTGCGCGCTCCCGCGTCATCACCGTCCTCGACGTCTCCGGCAACGTGCTTACGGGCGGCGTCCCCGTGGGGCTCCGCGTCGCCGCCTGCGCCGCGCTCGAGCTCCTCGACCTCAGCGCCTGCCAACGCCCTCCGCGGCGGCGTCCCGCCGGAGCTCTGGCCGGCTCTTCCTCAGCGAAAACATTCTCCACGGCGAGATCCCGGACCCTTAACGACAACGACCTTACCGGCGGCCATGTCCCGAGAGAACACTCTTGTTTTCCACTCTAGAGAATTCCAACTGTCGTGGGGGTCCACGGGCCGGCGTAGCCCAAGTAAAAGGGCACACGGCAGGGGGTGGGCTAATATTTGGGCCTTCGAGGCGGAAGGTGCCGTAGGCCCGTAGCAGCCGGCGGACACAACGAGCGGGCCCCAGCCGCCTCCAGCGCAACCCAATCCATTCCATCCCCTCCTCCCCAGCTCGGTCCCTCGCCTCTCTCCGTCCGACCGCCGGCCATCGCTCTCTTTCCTCCGCCGCCACCGTTGGCCTCTCCAGGTAACCACCCGGTTGCATTGATGCCTCCGTCTTGTGTCGCTTGCTCCCTGGTTGTATGCGCTTCCCCGCTTCGTCTGGCTAGGGTTTTAGAGTACCTATTTGGTGTGGGATTAGAGTGGGCGTTTTTCGGTTCGTCCGGCGAGGGAGACTTTGATGCGAGCTGCAGGGCCTTTCGTACGAGCTTCACTTGGCAACTTAATCGGAATCTTGTTCTGGTTGCTCAGTAGGAAATAGATATTTGTTGGATAATTGGATTGTACTGTACCTGTACTGCTGTTCTCTGATTGAGGTTTGCATGCTGAAATCGACAATTACGCGCTGTGAACTGTGAAGTATCCCAAAACACTGGTACTTCACCACCAGGAATGTCATGCAGTCTAATGTTAGGATTACTCAATTGTCATTGGTAATTCCCCCACCACCAGGAACTATACTGACATTACCCAGCTTCAAGATAAGTGTCAACCTAACTGTTTGTGATCTCCTAAAGTTCCTCCCCGGTGGTGTTACCAGATTAAACAATAAACATGATATCCGCTATCAACTTGACTGTTTGTAATCTCCTAAAGTTCCTCCCTGGTGATATTACCAGTGTTATACTCTTATACTTGTAATCTAACCCAAGAAGAATAAAAAATCCAACATTCTTTCACAAGTTTATATTCACAAAATCCCTGCACAACTCAAGTTCTGGATGATGAAACACATAGGCTCGACCAGCATTAAAGGACCAGATCACCTTGTTTTGTTATGGCAACTTTGCTCTGATGATGAATAATCTTGATCAGCGATTACTACCGGTGACTAAAAAATTCTATGTCATGAAAATGAAGTTAGGCCATTCTGCATGACATCAGTTCAGTTGATACTATTATTATCTTTGATAAGATACACTCTTGTTTCAGATTGTTGTGTGCCTGGTACTTACGTTTCTATTTTAATCCCACAGTTTTTGTCTCTAAGCTATTCTGGGATTCAAGAAGTACGGAAACATGAGCTACTTCCAAGCTACAATGCACAAGCCTGCTTACAGGCCTGTAGCTGGTCTCGGAAGGACCCACGAGCTGCTTGGTCGACATTCTATGCTCCCACATTCTACCAGATCTTGCAAGCTGCAACAGAAACCGTATCCCAAGCTTGTTCTTGTCTCTGCTTACCATAAAAGGCTTGGTCCTGTATATGCCTCGAATGGGAAGGAAAACCCTGATGTCAATGACGTAAGTAATGGTGTTGCCTTTCCTTGGCTTGTACCTTTATATCTCTCATTTTAAGCTGCTATCATGCGATGACTGTTTCTTTTGCTTTACACAATCCATACTTCCAATATGTTATTGAAAAAAAAAATGCCCTTGACCAGGGGAGAGTCTCCCTGATTAGCCCAGGCCGGCTCAGCGAACCGCCTCTCTGGTGTGTTCAGCTTACCAGTTGCACCATGAGAGTGCTGGCATGTTATCAAAAGCATGGTGTTGTAAAACTTGTAAATCTGTAATGCTTGTTGGGAATGATGAAAAACACACATATTATGACTTTGTTTAGCTTCTTGTTGTGGTATCCAAATTCCGGGGTGAGAAATTGAACAAGTTTGGTATTCTATTTAGTATTTTGGTATGCGCGAATGGAGGTTTTAACTTTCATATTACAACCAACAGGAATTTAGCTTTGTAACTTGGGTACTTGTTTACTTCTGTATTGTTTAGCATTAAACAAGTTTGATGGTTTGATACTAGTAGAGTATTTTGGCATGTGTGAGTGAAGGTTTTAATTTTTATATGGTAGCCACAAAAATTTAGTATGACGTAGAGCTCTTTAACTTGGGAATTTGTTTACTTCTGTATTGTTTAGCAATTATACAAGTTTAATGTGGTTTGGTATTCTGTTGAGTATTTTGGTATGTGTGAATCAACGAAATTAATAAAATTCTTTGCGAAAGTCCCTCGAAAAGTTTTTCTTTGGGGATTTTTTAATTTTCATATTATAACCAACAGAAATCTAGTATAACATAGAGCTTTGTAACTCTATTTGGTTGAACTCTATGCACCAGGCAGTTTGCTATATAAGACAAGCTTATTAGCATGTGTAGTCGTGCAGAAGCTTCTATACAAATCATGTGCTAATTTATTACTGACTCTTTCCAGCCTTTCTCAATGGAATCTTTGAACAAAGCTATGGCTCAAGCAAAAAAACCAAGGTCCTTGAAAGACTTGCTGAGGGAGCAGATGGCTAAGATCCAAGGACAAGTATCTGGTGGAAATGGAGGAAACAAAAACCGATATCGACGTAGCGGTGGTGGTTCTGATGGCCCAGAGGACGAATCTTTCAAGGATTCATTAAATGAGATGGTCCAGATTTTGATAGCAACTGTTGCCTTCATATTCGTGGTAACTTCATCACTTCATTTTCCTTGCATTGTTGATTGTTCTCTGTTCTGAAAATGCTATATTTTCTAAGTATACATCTTTGTTGGCTCACCAATTCCCAAACTCTTATCAGTTCAAGATTTACTATGTTGAGCAACTAGTTAGGTTATTTCTTGTTTGAAAAATGTTTTGTATTAATTGGGGATGGTTCAGATCCTTTATAATACTGCAGCATTTCTGGTATCATGAGTACCATTTTTCTCCCACGTCATCAGCTAATTCAGAAGCAATTTTAGGCATTGTGAAGTACAGCATTGTGAAATTTCCTCTTCATTAGCTTAATGATACACTCATACAGCATACTTTATGCTGCTGCATGTCTTCAACTGTCTGTATGGTTTCACTTTTATCAAGAAAACACCAATCTATGTGGACTAGCTTATAAGGTAGATGCTAGTACTTAATATATTGGCAGTAGCTTACAGCAATGCAGATGAACATGAGTGGCATAGAAATTATTCTCTTGGTATATTCATTGCTCGAACTGTTCAGCGTTCATGGGAAAATTATTCTTCTGTCTGCCAAGACAAGAATTATGCTTAAATTCCATTTCCTCAATATGAACACATGAGCATACAGCTGCACTTGTCTTGGTTTAAAAAGATTTGAGACTATGCATTTATATTATTCTTTCTCAATCTCACTTTTGCTTCATTTCCTGTCAGTATATCCACATAATAAGAGGGGAGGAGCTATACCGCCTCGCTAGGGACTACACCAGATATCTAGTCACCGGCAAGAGAACATCTCGACTGAAACGTGCCATGCTGAACTGGCGTGAGTTTTCTGAGCGCTTCACCAATAAGGATAGCGCACAAGAAGAAGGCTACTACGGAAGATCAGGTTCTTCTGAATCCACCTGGTGGCAACAACCCCAACAGCTTGCTCGACGCTTGGAGGAGCTCTGCAGAGGCTACCTGCGCCCTCACGCCCAGGAATCATAGAGGGTGCCACACTGCTTTGTTGGCTTCTGACAACTCGTTTGATGTGGTGATGTGTCATCACATTGATGCCGTTTAGACGATCTGCTGCCGCTGGTAGGTCTCCGCCTACTGTTGTGGAAATGTGGAATACATTTGCCGTCGGAGGTCAGTGTTAGCTGTTAGGTTCAGAACGGAAATGATGGGGGAGTTCATGTTTGATTTTATGTAGTGCTAGTACTTTTCCAGACCCGGCTGCTGTGATGGTCTGCCGTTCTATGAGATGCTGGCGGCAAACTTGAATGCCGCATCTGACGGATCATAACTGCGTATGACGTACAAGCGCCAAAAGACACTGTATTGTAATCGGTGCGACGCATTGCAAACTTCTATGATGATATGTTGTCCGACTGTCTGTTGGTTTTAATGATTTCGTGTTACTTTCCGAATGATACTTCACTTCACGGAGCCTGTTGGCAAAGGCGTAACCTTCTACCCCACTGGTAATCTCCAGTCGCTGTCTTTGTCCATGTGAATTGACGAATGGTGATTGCAGATTGCGTTACAAACTGTTTGATGGAGAAACCTGTCCACCTGGACATGTGTTTTGGCGGCACTCTTGATTTTGCCGACGGCACGAAGGATTCGTTTGACTGCAAACCAGTATTTGATTGCACACACTTTGTGCACCCGTGATGTTCCTTTTTTTTTGGCGAAAGCCGTGATATATCAAGTTGTTAACCATTTTGGCGGTTTCTGGTGCTTTGATTAGGGAAGGAGCTCATGATTAAACGGGCACTTCACGTCATTCCATAATAAATTCAAAATGGAACGGAATAAACCGCACTGGTCTTGTTTAAGATCGAGTACGAATCCAATCAAACGCGTCATAAACACAGTCAGAGTGGTAGGTTCGTCGTCGAAACCGCGATTTCCGGAGGAATGATGCGGCCGAAAGCCAGGAGGAGCTCCGCCTCTGGACTCTGGAGAAAGCAAATTATTAGCAAGCTATAAGCACATGCGGCGATGCCGAAACGAGCCACACCCCACATCTGCCGTAGGCCCTAGCCACGTACTCCCTCTGTCCCTTTTTAATAGTCGCCGTTGGTTTTCGTGCCACGATTTAGATTCGATTTATAAAAAATATGTGTAACATTTTAATCTCCAAAAAAATTTGTTAAAAAACTAGATCAAAAGATCTATCTAATGGTACTAATTATACATCATAAATATTAATATATTTTAATATAAAATTAATCAAAATTATTTCTCGGAAAGTGAGAAAGACAGTTATTTAGGAACGGGGAGTAGGCTCTGGGACTTGATCCGAACACGACCCAACCATTGCACGAGCGGCGCCCTGAAGTGCCGCGCCTGATCAACCAGAGCGAGACTGCTTAAACGTTTTTCTTTTTTGAAAATCGATTGCTTACATGATTCGCGGCACAGACGCCGGAAAACCAGCCGGTGGAGACCGTGTACTGCTACCTCGGCTCACTTTCTTTTCGTCTCAAATGAAAACGATACTAGTTTATGCGTTAAACTTTGGTCCCTAAGAGCATCTCCAAGAGCTATTGTATCCTGTTAGCTAAATTTAAAGGTAAAATTCCCTTTGTAAAAATAGATAACCATCTAATTCTGTAGAGTAATCCAAGAGCCTAGCTAAAATGTGGTGTTTAAATGCACAACTGATCCACGTCATTGTTTTTTTTCCTCGGAAGCCACATACCCACGCCGGCGCTGCCCACTCTTCTCTTTCCTTTTTCTTTTTTTCTCTACCCTCTCCTTCCACTCTTCCTATCCTCTCCCGCGGGCGGTCTCCCACCTTCTTCCTCTCCGTGGGCAGCCAGGGGCGGCGGTGGCCGAGCGGGGAGGCGGGATGGCGATGGCGGGGCAGCCGGTGCAGCGGGGCGCGCCCTCCTCGCTCCCGTTCGAGCGGGGCAGCGGCCGCCGGAGTCGCCGACGGAGAGGGTGAAGGCGTGATGGCGAGCGGTGGCTCACCTCCCCGCGGCCACTCCTCCCATCCTCCCGCGCCGCCCCCTTCCCCTGCTCTCTCCAGTGGCGACGGCCGGCGATGTTGGCGCCGCCCCCCTTGGTGGACCTCGAGGGCGCCATCTACGAGCTCGCCCACATCTTCGCGCTCCACTCCGGCGGTCAACCGTGCGGCGGCGCAGAGGAGGAAAGGCAGGCTGGGCTGCGGCAGGAAGGAGATGGCGCGGCAAAATCTCTGCGGGAAGAAGAATCCCGCGCGCGAAGGAGCGATAGCGAGCGGACGGGGCTAGCGAAAACTAGC
Organism: Echinochloa crus-galli; assembly: GCA_900205405.1. NCBI lineage: Eukaryota > Viridiplantae > Streptophyta > Magnoliopsida > Poales > Poaceae > Echinochloa > Echinochloa crus-galli. The sequence goes on along the minus strand of OAMR01000183.1, from coordinate 760,021 downwards.
GAGCCGGGGGGCAGCGGATAGCGAGCCGGATGCAGGATCTGTTGGATGGTTTTTTTTTGCTGTGTTTTCTTTTTTTTAGCTATACAAAAGCAAATGGAGAGTCTCTTGGAGTTGCTCTAATGATCCTCGGGAAAAGTCTATATCACCCCCTCACCTATGAGGATTGGACTACGTAACCCCCCAACCTATGAAACGGTCTATATCATCCTCTGAACTTTTCAAAACCGGTCAAATTACCTATAAAGCAATTTTAAAAAATCATAGTAAATCACAAAAATCATAAAATGAAAAATTTGATTGTGTTGGACTCTAAATGAGTATATCTACATAATAAACATTAAATATGGTATGCTTTATTATATTTTTTTTTGTTGTAGCTTCAGCCTTCAGGTATGGTTTTTTTCATAGCTGTAAAAAAATATATTGAAGCATGTCATATTATGTTCACGGTATAGATATACTCATTTGGAGTCCAACACAATTGAATTTTCTATTTTATGATTTTTCTATGATTTACTATAATTTTTCAAAATTACTTTAGGGGTTAATTTGACCGGTTTTGAAAAGTTCAGGGGTGATACAGATCGTTTTATAGGTTGGGGGTTATGCAGTCCAACTTATAAGGGGTGATCTAGACTTCTTTTCACGATCCTCTGATGCTTGTCTCATGCCTACAAGAAAGAAGAAACAAGTATATGGCCGTTGGTCTTTGACATATACCAGTTCAGCAGCTTCTGCGAGTTGTTTATCGTGTGGCTCTGGAAACTGTCAGATATATGTTCCGCTGATCGGCTGAACAGGACCTGTTCATCTACGAACCGCGCCTGATATACTCGCCTAAAAAAATAACTTCTGTGAGTCTGTGACACGGCTGACTCGGCCGCGCCGTCTTGTCGATTATATATACGCTCTCACTTACTCCCTCCCCCACGCACGCATAACCAACGCCAGTAGCGTACGCCGCAGAGAGTTTACCGCGACGCGATCCGGCACCAACCAACCGTAGCTTGTCGAGATGCAGTTATATTTGCACAGAAGTGTGGAGCCATAAGAGTATGCTTTGAGACTGATTGTCAAGATCTAGTATCGCTGTGGAACCTGAAGGATGAGCAGAGATCGTCGATTGCTGCAGTCCTTAGGGAGATCCGTGACCTTTGTAGTTCTCTAATGAGTTTCTCTTTATGTTTTGCTAGTAGGGTTTGTAATGGGGCAGCTCATGTGCTGGCCAACTAGTGTATGAACGATGGTTGAGTGGCATCAGGCGCCATCATGTGTGCAGCAATGCCTTCGGGCTGATTGTAACCAGCACTTTGAGTAATGAATGAAGCTCCATGATCTCAAAAAAAAAACCCCGTAGTAAATTAAAGAACCCGGTCAGCCAGCGCGCAAAAGGGGATGGGCGGCGACGATGCTGATAAAAATCTCTTGAGGGCATGTACAACGGCCGGCGAGAGCCGTAGACATGCAAGGGACTTTTTGCGAAAACTCCCTCCCGCGCGGTGCGTTGCTCGGCGGCTGTCGTCTCGTTCGGCGACGGCTTGGGCTCGTGTTCCCAGGAGACTCGACGAGGGAGGAAGCCGTTGTACGAGTCGTCGCGCGGAGACGACGCAGGAGCTGGATCCGGTGCGCGGCGCGGGGATTCGCTTGGCGCGCGAGCTTCGCGCCTTCTTCTCCCGCCAGATGAGCTCCCTCCCCTGTTAAATACTTCCTTCGTCTCGCCCATGGAACCCTAGTCGCAGTTGGTCCCGATCTCGACTATGTCGCGGCAGGCACGGAAGGAGGCGGCGGCGGCGACGCAAGATCTGCTGCGGATGGATGCGGCTCGGAGGCGCAAGGCACCTGCAGCGGCGGTGCCGATGCGGAAGGGTGCGGCGGCGGTGATGCAGAAGGGTGCAGCGGCGTCGATGCAGAAGGGTGCGGCGGCGCCGATGCAGAACAGTTCAGGCTGGGCGGCTACTCCACCACCAAGGACCTACACCGACGGGAACAGCTTCTTCAACGGGAACAGCGGCGGCTTCTTCAACAACGCCGGCGGTCAACACTGGGATTTTCAATCTTCAGATCCTGCAACATGGTGCGCACTTTTGAACTTGATTGTGTGATGAAATTGCAAAAAATTGGCAGATGTGAAATTAGCCAGGTTGCTGTTACCTATAGCAGAGCTGTTATCTAGTAATTAGCCATAGAGATGTGGAATTCAGGGAAAGTATTGGTTTGATGTTATTCAGGGAAATTCAGGGATAGCACTTTGATTAGATGTTATTCAGGGAAAGTATTGCCCTGCACTTGGTAAATTTCAGGAAAGTATTGTTCTGCACTTTGATTAGATGTTATTCAGGAAATTTTAGGGACTTGGTAAATTTTAGATGATAATTGAAGTGAGTTTCTCTATGCTATGATAATCTGTTTAAATCTACTGATTCAATCTTTTGCTGTCAATTGTCAATCTGTTGCTATCTATTTTGACTCTGAGTGATATTTTGCTGCTATTTAAAACCTGAGATTCTGTTATGCTCGTATACTTGCAAAATATTTGGTACATGTAGAGTGATCAAGTGAAGTCGGAATCTGTTATGCTCGTATACTTGCAAAATATTTGGTACATGAATCTGTTGCTATTGTTTTCTGAATGTGGCTTTAAAAATGATATGATAATTCGAATGTCACTTCTCTGAATGTCTGAATGTCACTTCTTTGAATGTCAGTCTGTATGTATGATAACTGTGGCTCATCTGAAAATTAGCTGGCAATCTGTATGCTAACTGTATGCTTGTCAGACTGATGCCTGTCAATCTGAATTTTAGTTCTTTTCCATACAGGAAATGCTGATGGTGCTGCAGGTAGAATGTTGATAAGTTGAGGATGGTGTCCCGTCAGATTTTAGGATATTTTTGTTTTGCCTTATGTGAAATATCGTCTGAACAATGCATGTTATCTGTTTATGTGAAATGTCGTCAGAATTTGGGATGTTTTTGTGTGCCTAATGTGAAATGTAGTCTGAACAATGCAAGCCGTCACAATGCAAGTTATCAGTTTTTTTTGCGCTAATTTATGTCATCTGAAGTGCATTGTCTCATGTATGTAACAAAAATGACTACAAAGATCAAATATGCACTAGATCATCATGATTTGTGTGTCAAAGGATGAATTAAACATCCTGCAGACAGCAAGCTGTCTATACCATTGTATAAAACTGTCTGTTTAAGCTGTCTGTTTGGCTAAAAAGACAGCAAACTGTCTACACGGTTGTACTTGCCCCTGAAATCATCTCAGCTCGCGACGGCGACTCGCGGGCGCGGGAGGCGGTGCAAGCGCGTGGACCCCGTCCGCCCTCCCGCCCCGGTCAGGCCCAGGGGGCGCGACGCGAGAGCCGTCGCGTCGCGTCGTGTGGACTCGTGCATGGCTCGCGCGCGCTGCCTCCGCTGGAGCCGGAGGAGCCCGGAGGCAAAGGGGGGGAAAATGATTCGCGGCGCCGTCGCCGTCCGCGGCGGAGGCGCGCCAGCCGCCGCCGACAGGGACACCCGGACGGCGACCGAGGCTCCTGCCGCAGCGAGCCCGAGCCGGCAGCGTGCGCGGTCGGTGCACCCGGTTGGCTGTCAACAGGTGACGGGGGAGTAGCGGGCGGGCAGGCAGGCAGTCACGGCATGAGAGCCGCGGGACGTCACGATTGGGGTCACTGTTGAGTCATGTGAGGTGAGCGAGCCGAGCCGGGGCCGCCGCCGAAAGTGGCGAGGCCGATCGATGGGATCATATCCGCGCGCGGTGGTGCAAGTGCAGCAGCTGGGGATTACAGATTGATTGATTACTCGGGGACATGGCGGGCCTGGGTGGATTAATCTGTCGGGCACAGCCGCAATAGTCAAGGCCGATCCGGTCGTCAAAGGCGAAAGAAAGGTCGATACGTACGTACGTACACTGGCATGCAGTCCTTCAGAGATGCTTAAAGAGGTAGGATTTACGTACGTGTATTTATAGAGATGAGTGTACGTGCGTGTGTGAGCGTCTGCGTTTTATTGCAATCTAAAAAATTTGAAAAAAGCACGGCAACACTATTCTGGTTCTTGCTGGTACCGGTCATAGCTCTTCATGCATACGACCCGGCTGGAGAATGGAACCAAAACCTACATGGCTTTTCGAAATAAAAAAGGGGACAAGATCACGCTGTGTATGATCAATTGTCACAAAAGGAGGAGGAGGAAGAGACAAAACAAAAGGAACACGCAGGCAGAGTCACCAGACGTGCAACGTACTCCGTACCATGTATGCAGACCCTCCAGGCGACGTGCTACACGCCCCGCACCGGCACACCTCTGGCAGAAGCGACGCGCGGCCACACCTACCCGTGCGCCGCCGCATGCAGCCGCGGCCCGCGTGAGGCTGCCGGTCCTATCCCTTCGTACGAGAGCCGTAACCCTTGTCCGCACCCCGGCCGGCGCGCGCCCCACTGTACACGCGGTACGCCGCACACAGCTGCAGCCCTCCGCGGAAAAGTCCCCTTCGTTCGTTCCCGTGCCCGACCCGCAGCAGAAACGCACGGGGCCGGGCACCCCCACACCCTTCTCACGCGGGGCGCCACGAACCCCCGCATGCGCCCGCCGCTAGCTCCAGGCCCGATGCGTCCACGTCCACGTCCACGGCCGCCTGCCTGCGCGCGCAGTTGGCCGGGTTCGCGCGAGGCTCGGCGGGTTGGCCGGAGCGCGCGGAAGTAATAAACCCGGCTTGTCCCTGTCCCCTGCCTCTCGCTCTCTCTCTCTCTCCGGCGCTGTGGGCTGCGCATATGGCGTCACCTCCGCTGTCCTCGTCTTCCCGATCCCCCTCTCTCGGCCCGGTCGCATCGCATCGTCCCCTCTCCCTCTCTCTCTCCACCGCCCTCTGGATATTAGCTGTCACCGAGGCCGATGCGTCCGAAAAAACCCCTAAGGGACGCGAAAAAGGAGCCACGGAAAAGGCGCCCTCCCCTCCCGTCCTAGGCATGGAAAAGCGGGGGGCGCAACCGCGCAAGTGCTAGGCGCACATCGCCGCGCGCGCACGCGAGGTGCCGGGCCGGCTCCCGCACAAAGCAAGCACAAACATGCCATGCACCACTCGGCCTCGTCCTCTCGCCACGCACGCCAGGAGCAGTACCGCCGCTGCTGGCCAGTTGATCAACCGAGTTGGTGTCCACAGCATCTCCTTTCGCCTTGTCCCTTACACTGCTCATCCATCCGGGAGGTGCACCTAACGATTTCGTGAGAGGAAACCCATTTGTTTGTCTGTCCGCTTGCTGCGGATAGAGAGATAGAGTGGGGATATAGTTTCCTTGCCGTGGAAAAAAGATTATAAGGCCCGTCCTAAGATTTTACGAGGTTTTATGCACATTAAATAGGGTGTCAACTCAGCATTTTAGATGATGTGGCAAGGAGTTAATGAGGAGAGAGATGAAATGGGTTTCATTTAGATGAAACTCTGTATACTCGGTTTTCAACAAGCCTGTGTCGTGCATGCATCGCCTAGGAAACATCAAAATGAAACTTTGCACTGTATGAACCATTTCATCTGTAAATTTATTGTCTTCTTATTTATGTAGTATTTTTGGAAACACAAGAATGAAATCCCCACTGGACTAGCCTAATACTCCGGGAAATAGAAATCCATCTATCCGTCTGCAGCACACCCACCCAGGTAGCACGGCACGGCGAGGCCGGGCGAACACCTGCCTCAGCCTGAGCTGTATATAAATGGCCAGGGCGTCCCCTCTTCTCTGATCCCCAAATGTCCCCGCCCCGGCCCCGGCCCCCCTGCATCCATCCTTAAACCCTGCCATAAGCCTCGTCTTCCCCACCCCACCACCGGCCGCCTTCTCCTTCACCTCCTGTCTCCCTCTTTCTCTGGAGTTCTCGTTCTGACGACGCCGGGCTGCCGGCTGACACAGGAGGAGGAGGCACGGGCGCGAGCAAGAAGGAAACACAGCTAGCTCCGCTGCTGGTTCACTCGTTTCCCGGCGCCATCTGCATCGCCATCGCTCGCGCTATCTCGCTCTCCTTCCGGTAAACGCAGCGACTGCCTTCGACTGATCCTGGTAAGAGCTTTTCCGCTTCCTTCCTTTCTTCAGTCCCCTCGATCGATCGGTCTCCTATGGTTTTCCATGTTACTGGTTAGTGCTATTAGTAGATAGATTCTCCGAGATATGTATGTGTTTATTATAATTACTTTTGTGTGTCCGGTAAGCTCTATACTAAGCTCGCTGCACCAGTTAACTGCGCTGACTTCTTCCTCTCCATGGCGCCTGTACAAGTGTGCATGCGTCGACCGACCTGCTCCAGCCCATGCTCTTGATCGATTCTCCCGTTCCGTTCTTCCCTTCACACCGTCAAGGCGACAAGAGGAGAGAGTCGAGAGAGGCGCAGAGAGAGAGAGAGATGGGACGGGTACAGCAGGGTAGGCAGGCAGCCATGGCGTATGCATGCAGCCATGGCGCGGCGCAATGCGCGTAGTATGTGTCAGCAACCGCAGACGACGACGACGCAGACGCAGGGCAGGCGGCGAGCGGGGTCGCGTCTCGGCTGGCGCGCGCGTCCTTTTTACTCACAGCTGGCGCCCGGGTGGCTACGGATATCCGCCTACGTCGGCGACCCGATCTCTTAATTATACGTGGGGGGATTAAGTCTCTTTCTCTTCTCCCGCTAACGGAAATCAATTTGGCCGCCGGTGCTGATTGCGTCGCGACGAGGGCAGGACGCGGCGTATTAAAGGCCTCCGACTTTGGTTTAAAGGCCGCTGCTGCTCTTGATTTCGGCATCGATTTTTCTTATTTATTTCAAGCAGAGTTGCTTGCGACGCTGTAGAAATACTAGTAGTGAGCGGTTTGGGTGAGGGTGTGGTATATAGGATAGGAGGAGCGGTGGCGAAAAAACTCAAAAAAGGTGCCTGGATTTGGTGCTCGGAACTGCAAACAACCTAGTGCTACTTGACAAATTCGTCAATCAATCATGCATGGCTTCTGCTTCCGCCAAGCATCACCGAAGGGGACATGGGTTTTGTCCTCTTCTAGTATTTTTACTTGCCTGAATTTGTTTGTTTGTTTGTTCCACAACTATATTTGTTTTTATTAAATATAAAGAACACGATATTTTTCGATGGTAGAATATTTATAAAGAACATGTGCACACCCTAGTACTAGTATTTGTTCATGAACACATGCAAGGCTCAGAATTTCTTTATTTGGGAAATAAAGAAATAAAGGTGGCACTAGAATTCACCAAAATGTTGACCGGCTTTGCCCTAATCCTTCCAAATGGATCAACAGGGTGTGGCCTAGCTGCTCCTAACTCGAAAGCACTGGTACAGTCCGAATCTGTCTTCTCCGGTTGCAGCAGTTAGTCAATGGGCCTGTTTTGTCTGAAACTCTCAATCAGAGCCCCCTGGAATGGCGCCCAAATGGAAGACGCTAGGGCAGGTGCACCAGCGCCCGTCGCTCTTACCTAGCCTGACCAACAGCTGGCCTTCTTGGTGTCTTGCGCACGCACCAGAAGATGGGGCCCGCCTCCTAACTGGAATGTGTCATGACGAGAATACGCGTCCGCTGATCACTGACCAGCCATGATATGCATGGAGGGCGTGACATCGACTAGTATAATTCGTGCGGCAAACCGTTGCTTTCGTTCATGTTCAGACAGGATTATGATTTACGAGAGCTACTATCTGGTTTGAGGGTATGGTATAGTTTTATATGCATGTTAAGTAGAGTTGTGTGAAGTATCATGGAATAGCTTATCTTCAGTTATCAACAGCGTACTGTGCACAATATACAAAGCACAGTGGACAACTCTACCTGAAAAGAATGAATGGAACACTATCAGTATCAGGTCCTAATGTCCTATATAAGTGTTTGGAACTCTGAAGTCTGAACTCACACGTTTCTAGTGCTGGTAGATAAGGGCTACCTTAGTTTATTTGCTCTGACCAATCTGGTCTGCAATTGTTTTAAGCTCAAGTGGGAAGACAAGGTCTCCGTGATCGAAAGCTGCAAATTAAACCCTGCAAATCATTGCGGTCCGTGTCTGAGACCTTGTCTTCTCCAATGTGATTACCCCCAATATTTTTTTTCTGGTTGCAAATAGACCTTCGGATGAGTTCCAAATAGCATTACAAAGCAAAAACAAAATCGTCAATTAACAGATAACCCAGTAAAGTGGCAAGCCTTCATTAGAGAGTGAAAAAGGGTGCAGCAGTAGGACAGCACTGATGCCAGAATCTTGTGTAGTGCGGCTGCTTCCCTGCACTCGCGTCCAAAGGTGAAAGAGGAACAGGTTTTGTAGTGAGCTACAAAAGAAGCAAATCCGTTTCATTTGGGCACCTTTTGGACTGATTTTCTAGAACAAAGTTCCTGTGGAGAAAAAGGTCCTTGAGGTTAATGGTCCCTTTGACCTTGTCTAGTCATGTCTATCTTTTGTTGTGTTACTACAAGTACTAGTGAAGTAGCTGGACGCTATCTCAGGACCGGGCTTTTGGCCGGGTGATAGCGATTTTCCTTGAAACTGACCTCTAAACCGACGGACACAGCTGTAAAAGTCAGCCTTTTACCCTAGTATAGGAGCAAGAAAGCTCGTCTGACCTACACTCTCTTCCTGAATTTCAGCAGGAAATCACGGCAAGGAAATACTAGTAGTGAGCCGGAGTGCGAGGAAGATGATGATGGCTGAAGTGGCCAATCACAGCAAGAGGAACCACACTGACAGCTACTTCAGCGGGAAGGCCGTCGTCACCACCAGCTCGGAGGAGTTTGGAAGCATGACCTCGAAGAAGCCGAGGAACACGAGCCCAAGGACGTCTCCCGTGTCGCCGAAGGTATGTATGATGTTGGGCTGTTGGTATCACTATCACACATCCCTTACATCTTCCATGGCTGTTTGGCTGAAGTTTTTTGTTTCTGCGATCGAGCAGGAGAAGAAGGACAAGATCGGTGAGAGGGTCGCAGCGCTCCAGCAGCTAGTGTCACCCTTTGGAAAGGTAACAAATTCTGCAATTGTCCTTCTGCTTCAGTCTGTCATCTTTGAAACCTCTGCAATCATGTGTTTGCTTCTCTGCTGCAGACGGATACGGCTTCTGTTCTGCAGGAGGCATCAGGGTACATCAAGTTCCTGCACCAGCAGCTCGAGGTATTACTTTCAGTGACCACACATATGGCAACTATGATCTTCAGTTTACTCTTCATTTCTTCCGACGACAATGCCTGATCCTGATGTTTGCAGGTCCTGAGCTCCCCTTACATGCGTGCTCCTCCGGCTCCCGGAGCTGCGCCTGAGGTGAGCTCTCGCCATCCCCCGTCTCCATGCAAGAAGCCTATCACAGTATCACGAGATCATAAACACATGTATACCCTGCTCTTTGTTTTTGGCACGTGATTCAGGATCCTGAACACTACAGCCTCCGGAACCGCGGGCTGTGCCTGGTGCCGGTGGACCTGACGCTGCAGCTGACCCAGAGCAATGGGGCCGACCTGTGGGCGCCGGCGAACACGACCAGACGCAGGTGAGGAATGCAAGTCCGCCAGCTTCACCAGGGAGCAGCCGGCCTGGTCTCTGGTCTGCCGGAGGAAAGGAAGACGAGGAAGTACTACTGCATCTGCGGGGGGGTGCAGAATTTCTAAGCGCCTGACCCAATTCGATCTCCTAACAAGAAACTAAGCGAGTGTTAATCTCAGCTTGTATTATACTAGCGTCTAGCGACCTGTCTCTGTCTGTATGCCTGTCTGATCTCTCCTTGGCACCGTATATGTATGGTCAGAAATGGCGGGGAACTGCGTCTCTATGTGGCATGTAACTATGTGTTCCGTGGCATGTTAATTAGCAGCCTGTTGCCGTAAGCAACTGAAGCGGCAGTTTGATACCCCTCTGAAGGTTACGCTGAAACTTAAACTGCACCTTCGGGCAAGGCGGAGCTTAACTGCCATGCCCTCGTCTGTGAATGTGCCAATCTCTGAAGCTGCAAAGCCATCATACCTTTTTTTTTTGCTATATCCAAGCAAGTTGTGCTATGGAACAACCTTTTAGCACTTGGCACCTGAATAAAAATGTGGTAAAACAAATAGATAGTAAATGCAAACAAAACATGAAGAATTCTAAGAAACCAATATTACATTGATTTGGTGGATTGTCTCATTCAATATTGTTATCTCATCTAAGCTCAGAGCCTCATATCAAGTCACAAATTGCGTTTATAGGAATATCCTAAGAGTTATTCGATCAAGTCATAACCTTAAATGTTTGTTTGATGTAAAAAAGAACGAACGCACAAGCATATATTATACTAATATTATAGCTCCCAATATTTACACCTGATTAAAACACACATTAATTCTGGACCTACATGCAGATATATCAGGCAGTCCACGTCCACAATAATTTCAGATCCGTACCTTGCTTCGGTGAGAGAACGTACAAATCCAAACACGCAAATGGAAATCCCCTTTACTGACGAAATAGAAAATGGGGCTGATGGCTTTTGCTACGCATGCATGAATGAAGGGAGATGGCAGAAAGAAAGAGGCCAGCCAACTGCAGGGGGCGCGGTTGGCAAAAAAAGAAAAAAAAGAACGGAGTCTACGGTGAAATTACGTGCGGAAGGGTACGGTGAAAATACGTAGGCTGTGAAAAAAAAAAGCTCGCTCCGCTGGCCTGGACGGTTTCCTTCCCCAATCCAGCGCGATTTGGCTATATTCGCGTACCCCGCCGCAGCCACCGCCGTCACCGCCGCCGCGCGATCAGACCCAAATCATCCGCCGCGCGATCAGTCTCCTCCGATATACTAACGACGCCACCTCTGCTAACCCAACGCAGGTCCTCCCCTCGCGGTTTCTCCTCTCTTTCGTGGCATCAGCAATGATTTGCCGGTGGCCACCAGCGCTGGCGCGACGAGTTTCCCCACTCATGGTGTCTCCCAGTCCACCTGTCAGTCTTGTTTTCCGGTGTGTTTCTTGACCTGATGCTAAAGTTTGCGCCTTTATTTTGTTGCTATAGTTTTGGATGTGGATTGCGGCAACATTTGGGGTTTTATTTGCCCTAATGTTATTTTTTCAAGGGAAATGGGGGAAATGTGTTTTCTTGTTCTTATGCTAAAATTTGCGCATCTAGTCGGTTGCTATAGTTTTGGGATCTGGATTTTGACCGACTTTGGGTTTTTGATTTACCCTTGCTATGCTAGTTTTTGAAGGCAAATGAGGAAGAAAACGTCAATGCCATGGGACAACCAAATCAGATAGAATAGAAACTGAATAAATAGAAATCGATATGCTCAGATAACGTTATGTTACGTTTTCAGTTCTGACTAATGATACCATTTTATTAATATCAGATGCTGAAATTAGCCTTTTATTTCCTTTGATGATAGACTTCTTTGCGGACATCAGAACATGGCCACCATTAATGGAGTAAAAGACGCTGAGTCTGGTAAACCATATAGGAGGCTGCCCATCTCTTCTGCCAATGTTATTAGTCTCCCCATGGACAGCATTGAGACTAGGGGTGCAAACTTGGGGGTTATAGCTGGAGATATCACAAGTGACAAATATGCTAGCCCGAACACCTTGGAGGTTATATATGCCGAACATGATAAATGGGGGCAAATGGTGAACAACACTGGTTCTGAGGAGGATAAAAGGAGCACTACTGAGGGTCACAAGGGTAAAATCGTTGTTAGTGATGATGAAGGATATACTGTAAATAACATACTCACAAAAAGTAGACACCGTGATGGTTCTATACACAGGAGCATGGATATTTGGTGGAAAAAAAGGTATAGTATCGCAGACCGTAATGAGAGTAAGTGGGAAAAAACATCTTTCCTATTTGTTTTCATAAACATAGCATCTGTCTTTCCATATCCAACAGCTATACATGTTTTATTGTGATCCTGTAGATCATTGATATAAGGAGCCATGCAAACCTTCTCCTTGGACACTTTCAGCAATCAAATAATTGCACCGGAGGTCATGAAATTTGGATGATAGTTAGACTTCTACACAAACCTTGCAACTTTTGCAGGCCCTTCACAACTTGGCACCATTTGCACATACAGCCATTTGCTACGTTACCTGATGGGAGAGGCTGTGGTGGCATGTAGAGCTTTGATGACATGGACTAGGACCTTATTCCATGCTATATAATTGCATAAATGCCTAAATTCCCATGTGAAGTTGAATAAAGTAATGCTTTCTCCATGAAATTTATTTCCATATCAAACCCTACAGCAACACCGAGTTTGTGACCATGACACATCCTTTGAGCATGAATGAAACAGTATACACATGAAAGGACAGAAGTGCAAATAGCAACATAGAAATGGGCAGTCATAGTGATGTAGTTACCATTAGGTTTTAAAGTCTCCAATAATACAAGGTTTTCAAGTCAGCGCGCAGCAAGACACCAGCAATAGCACAAGTCCTTAGGGCTTAGGCAGTTCACATACTATACATAACCTAAAGGACACTGCTAGGTAAGAAAGGAGACAACCAAACCTTCCAATGCCCTGTTTAGCATGCAGATTCGGCTGCCACTAAATGTGCACCACTCAGCTAGAAATATTACAAATGTTTCTTTTGACTGCTTTACAAACATATTTCCTGCACAAAAG